>JMFS01030315.1:0-22562 GCA_000699545.1 Podiceps cristatus | reverse complement strand
ACAGGCCCAAACAAATGAAAAAAAAAAAAAAGGAAAGTAGGTGAACAAGAAAGGAATACGAACAGAACACAAACAGAACACAAACCAAACAAGGATCATGAAGAGGGATAATGGCCAACCCTCACTTATACTGGCCATGCCGTCTATGGAATACTGGAATACTCTCTTTGGCCAGTTGGATCAACAATTCTGGCTGTGCCCCTCCCAGGTTTTTGCACCTTCACATCAGCAAAGCTTGGGAAACTGCAAAATGTCCTTGATCATTTAGCAGCAACCAACAACATTAGTGTATTATGACCATTTTTTCACGCATTGAATCCAAAACACAGTAGCTGCTGAAGACAAAACTAGCTCTGTCCCAGCTGAAACCAGGACAATCAATCAGGGCTAGTAATAACTACAATTCATGCAACAAAATACAAATAAATGTAGGGCTTTCCTGCCTTTCTTGACCAAGTCCACAGCGTCTAAAAGACATTTGTCTTAACAGATTTCAAAGCAAAACATATTTCCATCTTCAAAAAGAAAAAAGAGGTGGCCTTGAAAGGAGTATGCAAGAGCCCTAGATATGCCCCTTACTCTATTCAAATGAATAGTTCCCTGGAGCTATTCCTTTGAAAAGCATTTCCTGATCTCATTAACCATTATCTCTATGGAACTAATTGAACAAGAGGACTTATGGCCTTGTTCAAAGCTGACTTTTTTTTTTTTTTTTTTTTTTTTTAACACAGAATGATACGGTATCAGTATCAAGAGTAATGTAAAGCCAATTGATTGATCTTTGCTGCAGAAGAAAGAATTATGTGGGAATTCAGGAAAAAAAAAAAAAAATGCTGTGCTGTTCTTATTAAGTAAAGCAGGAAATGGAGCCTGAAGAAGAACAGATGAATCTATGCTGCTGCTATCTGGAAGACTTTTATAAAGCTTATGCCATGAATAACGGGTGTTATTTGGAAGAGGAACGGAAAGTGAAGTTTGATACAAAAATGCTAATTGCTCTCAGTGGGGTTCAAATGTATACATTTTAAGTCTCTCACCTTATCATGAATGGAAAGGGCTTGATAAATGTCTTAAACATGTTACTCAGATGAGTTATCTATTTAGGCTCCAGTCTTTCTGTCCTGTTTTCCATTCAACTTTCACCCTAGTGAATTTTGTTCAGAAAACACTTTATCATATCATAGAATATCCTGAGTCAGAAAGGACCTACCAGGATCACTGAGTTTAACTCCTGACTCCACAAAGGGCAACCTAAAAGTTAAACCACGTATCTAAGCGTGTCGTCCAAATGCTTCTTGAACACCGACAGGATGGGGCCAAGGACCACTTTCCTTGGGAACTTGTTCCAGTGATAGACCACATTCTCAGTGAAGAACTTTTTCCCAATATCCAGTCTGGACTTCCTCTGACACAACTTTAAGCCATCCCCTCACATCCGATCACCAGACACCAGAGAGAAGGGATCAGCACCTCCCTCTGCTCCCCCTCGTGAGGAAGCTGCAGACAGCAGTGAGGTGACCCCTCAGCCTCCTCTACTCTAAGCTCAACAAACCTTGTATCCTCAGTCACTCTTTGTAAGTCATGCCCTCTAGTCCTTTCACCATCTTCCTTGCCCTCTTTTGGACACATCCTAATATTTTTATATCCTGATAATGTGAAGCCCAAAATTGCACACAGTACGTGAGGTGAGGCTGCACCAGTGCTGAGTATAGTGGGATAATTGCTTTTTTCCACCAGTTACCTATATAGGACCCCAGGATACAGCTGGCCTTTTTGGCTGCCAGGGCACATTATTGACTCGCATTGAGCCTACCATCAACCAAAACCTCGTCTCTCTCCGTGGGGCTACACACCAGCATCTTGTGTCCCAGTTCATATGTACATCCAGGATTACACCGTCCCAGGTGCAGAATCTGGCATTTGTCCTTAAATTATATCATTGAAGGTATGGACATGCTCACACATAACTATAAATGCATGTGTAAACCCTTTGTGGTGACATGTACGAAAGAACTTTTTCTGTTCCATTAAATCTTTTTTTTTTTTCTTTTTTTTTTTTAATCCATGTCTCACTCAGCATCCTTTTCCACAGCTCCTCCCATTGACTGTGCTTTTTGCCATTCTGCAAACCTAGCTTTCAGCTGCAGCTGAAAGACAAACAAAATACTACAGTTAGGAAGGAACAGGGATAGGAAACAATGTCAAAAATATTGCATTCCAATTACACAAAAGAATGATGTGTGAGGACCAGCATTTTCTGCTATACCATTCTACAGTGAACAGAGGAATGTGAGAGACATTACAGCTTCTGCAGGGAGAGGTTGAAGAGTCTTGGACTATTTATTCAGGAAAGACAAAAAATAAAAGAGGACATGATGCAGCTATAAAAAGCTGCAGGCTAGTAGAAGTGTTACAAAAGTTTCTATTTATTCTTTCTGATAACAAAGAAGAAAGAAGCATTGCACTTAGTACAACTATCTTTTTTTTTTTTTTTTTTTTTACCCTTAATTCAACCAGTAATTATCAGGAAGAAAAATTTCTACAATCCAAAGAGCTTTGTAGCAACAAAACCTCAAAATCTTAGCGCATATAAATTATTCACAGTTCATTATTTCAACCACATAGTGGTAACTGGCAAGAATAGTGAAAAATTTGAGTCTTCCAAATATGGTAACACCAGGTGGCATTCTGGATAAGATATGTGGGTTGATGTTGTCCAGTAACTTGCTATGTCACTGAGTAATTTCAGAAAAATGCTGTAACAGAGACTTAGAGGGTAATTGTTCACCAGTAAAGGTCTCCTTTCTAACTGCAGTTCAATTTTAACTCCTGAAGAATTAGATTTCTGTTCCTTTCAAAAATGTTAATTACTGATATAATTATTCTTCTTCTAGTTTATATACATCCCTCACCTTCTTTTGAATCCCACTAACCTCTTGTCCTGTTGATATCCTGTGGCAATGAGCTCCACAGTCAAGTCTTAATTTGTTTCATTTTTAATTTTTCTATTTTGTTTTATGTTTCTTCATTTCTGCACTGCAGCATAGAGAGCTTTTCATTTCTTTAGCAATGTATTACTTCATATATTTGTCTCACTTATTTATCTTAATATATTTTTTGAAGGAAACATCTCCAAAACTGTTTCTTTATGGGTCCTGTGCCTCCCTTGCTCTAAACAATCTGAAACAAAGAATAAATTCTGCCAGAGGCAGAATCTTTGAATACATAGCTGAAAGTCTGGTTTGATATTATTTTTCCTATGGAAACCTGCATGTTGTGGTTGATTACTAAAAAATTTTTCTGAACATGTTTGCTTATAATTCTTTAAATGTACTTTCTATAATGATATTAAAAGTAGAGCCAATAACAAATGCCCAGGTTTTGACAGTGTGGTGCATCAGGGTGTTAGAAAAGATGGATATGACTTTTTTTTTTTTTTGACATTTATTTGTTTCATTAGTTCCTTTAAGGAAAGAAGCTTTCATTTAGTATTTTTTTTTTTTTTCCCCTGTAAAAAAATCCCAAAGTAGCAGGGTTGGTTGGAAAAACTATAATGAAACATTTTTTAACCAGCCAGTGGTTATTAACATTTGAAATATTTCACAGTAACAGTTCTCTTCAGGCAAAGTACTGGAAGAATTCAGCAGTTTTTTTCCTGCCTAATTCCTCTGCAGCCTACCAAAAACACTGTTTTGCTTGTGATATAGAGACTGAGTTTCCAGGGTTTCTGGATTTGGGACTTTGTCACAAAGAATTTTGAAAAATAAAGACTTCCTTGTAAAATGAGAACAACAGCCCCCCAAAAAAAAATTAAAAAAAAAAAAAAAATTCTACATGAAAGATGTTTATTTTTGTCACAACAGCACAACTCAAGAGTATCTGCTCAGGCTCAGTGGAGTAGCCTCTGAAAGCTAGCTATGCAAAGTCTTTTTTAAGTTACCGATGCTTATATTGCAACAGCTTTCATACCTCTGTAGCATTTTACATTCTTGACAAACAAAACAAAGAGGGAAACACTTTTTGTGGGATCAAATATGTCTGATCAGAACAACCTCTCAGCTTTTCCAAAAAAAGAACTACAGTATTATTCCAAAACAGAATCTAATTATTCTTTTATATATAGGTATATATAGAGAGAAATTTCTTGCATAGTTTAATTCTTTGGATGATTATCTCATATTTTCAAACCGCAATTAAATTAGAAAGTTACCAAATACATGTTCAGGTTCCAGCACAATGGCCTAATATCCTACTTAAATTTTCCAGATCCCTTGAAAATATTAATTACCTGTTGCTCTGCTTAGTCCCAGATCTTCATGATGTCATAAGATATTATAATTTATCATAGTTTTGCTGTACTATAACAGAGGGCATGGAGAACTCTATTAATGAGAAAAATGTGGCATTTTCTTGTAAAATCTTTGAGAGATAGTGATGAAAAAAAACAACAAAAAAACAATTCAAGAGAAATATGTGGAAAAACAAACTATGTGGTTGATATTGATGGAGAGCTTATTTCTGCCCAATAAATTGTAAAATTTGTTCAAGAACAGTTCATCTTTGAAAAAAATATGACCTTCTGTAATACTGCCACAGCCAAATAGACCTTTAGTGAACTTCTGAGCAAATAATCATCATGTGAGTTGAAACTGCCTAAGGTCAGTTTTAACTGAAGCACCAAACTTCTCTAGGATTTCAAGAGAGGTTAGAAGAATAAATTTAGAATACAAATACTGTAACTGACACATATCAGCTAGTTCTTCTCACCTCCCACCCCCCACCCCTCCTTCCCCCTGCTTTTCTCTGTCTCTTTATTCTTTTCCTTATTGTGAATATACATATTTAGGTCACATAGTAGCAGGTTTCTAAGCAAAAAAGAAACTCAGGAGTGGAGAATATATTCCTCAATTAATTGCAGTAGGAATACTACATGGTACCTCTTCTTAAATTCAAAGGAAAGAAAGTCGTTATCTGTGAAGAAAAAAAGTAAAAATATGCTGAGCATGCCTCTCCATGTTAATTATCTTCGTTACATCTACAACCTTGCACATTTGTATGCTCACCTTGTCATTCTGTAGAATTTGAACCCCTGATACTGAGCAGCAGGTGGATGGGAAAAGTATAAAAGAAAGCTAAATCAAAGGGAGGATTGAGGGTCTTGTAGTGATGGCACCAGGAAAACAGAAGATCTGAAGTCAGTTCTTGATTTGGCTGTGTGTGCACTGAGGAGCAAGACACATTTCTTAGTGCTAACATTTCTCTCTATTCATAAAACACAGATGATATTTTATTCAACCAATTTTTTTTGCTAGTTTGTCATTTAGTCTATGAACTTTGGGGGGGGGGGTGGGGGGAGATGTGTCTTGCTGGAGGGTTATGTGGAACGGAGCACAACGGGACTTGTCAATTGAGAATTCTCAGCTCTATCAGAATACCAGAAAGCAGTAAGAGGCAAAGCAGAATAAAGAAGTTTTTATTTCAAGTAGCAAGTACAGACAGGTATAATATTACAGAATTTAAATGGGCAACTGAAGAGAGAATAGCAATCAACACAACAGTAACCATTTTCCATCATTCAGAGACCTTTAAAACAGAGAAAGTGAAAGAAAGATCTTATCACTATTATGTATTTCTGACTTTATTTCCTAAGACTGAAATTCAGTCATTAATGAAATACACTTTGGTTGTATTTATGTGATGTACTTCATATTTTCAAGTTTTTTGATTTGACTTTCCTATATGCGTGTATATATGTATACATCTGTATATATATACATACTAATTTATCCAATATATACATAGTATATATGCATACATATTTAATACTGAAGCACGTTTCAGAGCCTTCTGTCTAGAACAAGAGACTTTTCCTTTAATTTCTTAATGAGGATTCATTAAATGTGATGGGATTTAAGTGGTTGATTTGGACAGGCCACCTGCAGTTGCTGAATGTGTTGAAGTGTCAGCCAGTTCACAAGAGCATTTGAGCTTTAGTTTTGAGGTCTGTGAAATACTTTCAGTGGGACAAAGCTTTACCCTGAGTCATTATGAAAGAAAGCCATAGTCCATTAGTAGTCCCCAAAGGACAAAGTTAGCTCTCCTGAAATCCAGGGTTATAATCCTACTTAATGTCCTGCTTTCTCCACGCAGGATCCTGAAGTCCACTGTCTCGTGGTCACTGCAGCCAAGGCTGCCCCAGACTTCACAACCCTAACCAGACCTTTATTTGTTAGTATGAGGTCCAGCACATCTCTACTTATTGGCTCCTTTACCACCTGCTTCAGAAAGTTGTCATCAATGTTCTGAAGGAAGCTCCTGAACTGTGTGTGCCTAGCTGTGTGGTCCCTCCAACAGATACCGGGGTGCTTGAAGTCCCCCATGAGAACCAGGGCCTGTGACCATAAGGCTACTTTCAGCTGCCTGTAGAAGGTCTCATCGACTTCCTCTTCTTGATCAGGTGGCCTGTAGTATACATTCACAACAGTGTCACCCATGCTAGCTTGTCCCTCAGTCTTTACCCATAAGCTCTCCACTTGTTCTTCCTCCTCCCCTAGGCAGAGCTCAATACATTTCAGTTGCTCTCTCACATAAAGAGCAACTCCACCACCTCAGCTCGCTGGACTTTCTTTCTTAAAAGGTACACAGTCATCCATGAGAGTGTTCCAGTCAAGCGAGCTACCCCACCATGTCTGTGTAATTGCAATGAGATCATGGCCCTGTGACCACACACAGTTCTTCCTGTTCCCCATGCTGTGAGCGTTGGTGTACAGGCATTCCAGAGAGGTAGCCAAGCTCGCAGCTTTCCCTGGAGGGGTGCAGGAGGATGCACCGTAGCTATACACATCCTTAGGGTGTTTGGCCTTCTGGTTCTCATCTTGGGAGGCAGCTAAAGAATGTTTGTTGCTGCTCAGGCTGGCCACAGTTGGATGTGCTGTTGTGAGCATCGCCACTTTGGATCCCTCCTCCCCCCGAGTCCTTCAGTTTAAAGCCCTCCTCACCAAGTTGGCCAGCCCGCCACCAAAGATTCCCTTGTCCCTTTTGGACAGGTCGATCCCATCCCTCCCTGACAGGTTATAGCCACCAAAGAACATCCCATTGCCATAAAAGCCAAAACCCTCATGATGACACAAGCCACAAAGCCAGGAGCTGATACGCAATATACACCTATTTCTGGCAGCCCACTTTACTCCCACTGGTAAAATGGAGGAAAAAATAATTTGGGCACCAATATTTTTCACGTGCTCTCCCAGGGCTTTAAAGTCTTCCTCGATTTTGCCCAGGTTCCAGCTTGCAGTGTCATTCATGCCCACGTGAAAGAGAGGAGCGGAGCATGGTCTGTGCTCCTGACAAGTTGAGACACCCTCTTGGCAACATCTTGGACCTTGGCTCTGGAAGGCAGCACACCCCCATGTGCCTCCCTGTCAGGTCAGCAGATGGGCGCATTAGTGCCCCTTAGCAAAGAGTCACCCACTACAAACTCTGAAGAAACTACATTTCTTTTTGCGGTGTCCACCATGTGCTGCCGGAGTAGTTCCTCCTTGCAGACCTTGCTCGTGGGTGTCTACAGCTGTTAAAGCTTCGTATCTGGTTTTGGTTGTGATGCTGGACGGTGGGGACTGAAGCGGAGTCCTGCTTTTGTGGGTCACCAGGGCCCATGGTGTCACATTCTCAGTGGTGTCTGGTGCAGAAGTGTGGTTATGAAACCACCTATCGATCTCCGTCTCGGATCCTCTGATACTGCACAGCCTTTTAACTGTTCCCTGCAACTCGGCCACTTGACGTAACAGATCGTCAACCTGTGCACACCTCGTGCAGGAACTTACTTTTTCATCAGAAGTGTGGACAGTCACTGCAACCTCCCACCTCTACTGAAGTCTCCTTCCTTACCAGTTTTGTCTGGCTGAATGCATCAACTCTCTTGGGGCTTGCTTTCTCTACTTCTTTTTCTGGTTCTAGGAAGCTCAGGACTATGACTGACGTAAACTCAAGACTGAGCACAGAGAAACCCCAACTATTTGCACTCTGAAGCCACTACCATTGTTGGGACTGAGTTTGTAGTTTCCATTTGTGAACTCTGATTGACTTTGGTCAGACACTTCAGCAAGTTAAGCTGATAATATGCTCATCCTGCAAACACTGGTCTAAATGCTTATTGTGGCACATGAAAATTCACTTGTATGCCAACTTCAGCCTATCCAGGTCTGTAAGAGTAAACAAATGAATAGCATTTGGAGGAGAAAAAATTATGAACCATAAAACACTGAAAGTTAATTAACATTCAAATCTGTTTGTGGAAAAAAAAATTGCTATAGTACCACATCCTGCTAAAGTTTTAATCAGGTTTTACAGCATTTTTGCTATATCTCAGCATCCTGAACAAGGTATCCCAAGTATCTGAATTCCTGGCAGAAAATGAACTGTAGATCCCCAAAGGTCATCCTGCCTACTGCTATGATTTTTTTTTTAAAAAAAAAGTCCTTGTCAATTTGGTCTGTATTTTTTGAGCAAATCTTGTGAAATCCCAGTGAAGACCTGTTTTTGAAGTACAAACTGCAGTACTAAGTTGTGAATAATGAATCGTGCTCAGTGCACGTAGGTCCATAAAAACATGCTTTGAACAAATAAATCATTAAGGTCAAACCAAAATATTCAATTTTTTCAAATACTTTTTGCTTTATGAAAAAATGGAAGAAAAATTGACACAAAGGTAATGTATCTTTGAAAATTTGCGACGTTTTTATCTTTTGAAGTTTTTATCCTTTTTTTTTTTTTTTTTTTTCCCCTGATTTAAATAGTTCTGCAGACATAGATGCATATTAGTAATTGTCATGGTGGTGGTGTTGCCAAATCACTGATTTTCACTAGATTTTTTTCCTTCAATTCTAACATTCTTGGTTTATTTCTACCAGGATGGAAAATTTTTCCTTAACCAACTTGAAATTCTCCTTCTGCTTCCCTTCCTACCTGCCTTATTGTGTTTCTACACTCTAAGATAAAACTTTATTAGAAATACTCTATGATTAATATTGCAAAGAAAACAGACTTGTATTTACCCTCATAGTACTTTTATCTTCTCAATATTCTTTTCAAAAGTATCCATTTTTACTTTCTAAAGACAGTGAGGGCTAGACCCCCAGATAAACTCAGTTCTGTATCCTGGTAAAACAAGGGTTGCAGCACCCACCTCAACCCAGGTGTTATTCTGGACTCTCCCATTGCAGTCTTGGGTCCCAGCCCCCACCCACATCACCCACATCCTTATCCCCCTTTCTCCTGAAGCTGCCTTTCTGCAGAACTCTAACATGGAAAGAACATTATCCAACCCAAACAGAGCAAGATGGAGATATAAAAGGATTCCACAGAACAGCCAAATTCTTACCAAAACTGTGTAATAAACCTACAGTATCAAGACGGCTAATGGTGCAGAAGTTTTAATTGTGGAAACAGTCCTATCCCTTTCCGCAAGCTGTTTAGCACCTGGAAGAAAAGTTTCACAAGTGGAGCAATACTTGATGTGTAACACTATGCAGGAGTTACCCAGAAGTGTCTGAGATAGCAGAACTTGGCATTTGTCACTGGAAACTAGAGACTTTCAAATTGTGAGCTCTGGTAAGGTTACAGTCTGAGATCCTGCTATCACACAAATAGGTAGGCATTGCACTCTCACAGGCTTTTTTTTTTTTTTTTTTTTTTCCTGAAATGTTGATCATCTCTTCCTTTCACACACAAAAAGCACTGGGTTGAAAAAGGATGATAGAAAGCCTAAAAAGAGTTTGACAGTTTAACAGAAACCTTGGAAGAAAGTCACAGGATAATTTAATAGTTGTTTTCTTTAAAAGACTACACAGAAAAATCTGTTATTTTATTTATATTTTAAACACTGAATGAGCTTTTTTCTGTCTTGAAAGGCTCTGTCTGACAACATCCAAGGTTGAAATATTGCAAGGAGAAAAAGAATGAAGCTAATAGTAAACCTCAAAACTTCAGCATCTGTCAAGGATACCCTGTCTGGATGATAAGACAAAGGTCTACAAAATTATATCCTGTTGAGCAGTTCAGTTCAAATCTGTCAAACTTAAAAATAACCAAAGGAAAACTTTTGTACAATTTCTGATGAAGAATTCACAGAAAGCCTTTGTGAACAACTTTAATATTACCTAATGGGGGGGGAGGTAAATTCTCAAAAATTTTGGCATGTAAACCACCTTAAAAGGCAGGGACCACCACAAGAACAAGGTACAAAAAAATCTATATTAGAACTAGATATGATATGTTTTTCCCTAAATCTGAAATCACTACAGAAATCAGATATCAGGTCATTGTACAGAAGGATAATCTGCAGGTGAGGGTAGAGAGCTGCAGATAAGTGAGGAGAGAAGAAGGAAGACAAACACTGTCCTATGACCCAAGCATCGCCTGTGACATGGGAGACACAGCCAGCCTGCTTCAGAACAGAGAGGGACTCAAACATGGGACTACCACATCCTAACTTAATAGCTCAAGCACCTAGATGCCTGCAAAGGTAAGGCAAGCTTGTCTTTTTCAAATGGCCTACGGTCTCTCCAAGTCCTAAGTCTGCAGGTCTGAAAATATTACAAAAGGGTGGTGGCTGGGTTTGAGAGTGGGAGTGGGTTTGTTTGGGTTTTTTCATTTTATTTTTTAAACACTGAGTAAAGCCAACTCTGCCAAGAATGTGAATAAAGGAACTCCTGAAAGCCCCAAGCACCCATTGGAAAAAGGAAGTCATAGAAGTGCAGGGAAAAAAAAACATAAGCTTATCTGTTTAGCCTCATTGCTAAGGTAATCACTATGGATACAAATCACAGATACAGACAAGCTATCAACTCAGCTACTGACAGCTCTCTGAAAAGAATATAGCAGTAGCACTACTTTAGGTAGTACTGCTCCCCTTAGACACAACTAGTTTGTGCTGGGCTGAAAAGGGAGCTTTTGTCCTGGCTGTGACACAGCTGTGGGAGGTAGGGATCAGCAGAGAGCCACAGAAAGCAGGGGTGGGCTGAGGATGGAACAGGGCAGAGCCAGAGCGCAATGTGTGGCAGTGGTCGTTAAATAAACGGAACCAAAATACCTTGCTAAACTTTCACTTCAGCAACCAATTTACGTCAAGGGGATGGAGTGGGAGGGAGGAAGGCGAGAAGGAAAAGAGAAAGTCTTCTCTTTCTCTCTTTCCTGGGACCTTTGTGGAGTCTCCTCTGCAGCCAACACTGCAGGGACATGGCATTTACTGCACCAGATCAAGGATCTGTCCTACATCCTATATTAGAAAGGGATCAATTCTAAATGCTTTGTAGAAACGGAGTAGGGGATTAGATTATATCTCCAAAGGTCTCATTTTATCTCTACATATCTCTGTGGCAATGCTATTTTCATCACCTAAAGCCAACATCGTCCCAGAACAATAAAGAGGTTAAAAACTAAGATGGTAATATAAATTGGATTTTCATGCTCTCCCATCATGAATGCTGAGATTATAACATGCATTTGAGTCACATTATCAGGCTTTTCCTTTTTTGAAATGAGGCTGATAATTTCAAGTAAGCATATAACTACACAAACTGTGCCTAGAAAAAAAATATCATATTGCAAAATTTGTAATATTACTGCTGATAACACTGAAGTTACAGAATACCTCACTCATACTGCAAAAGGGACGTACGACTCTCTTTGACATCCATTCCTTTGAGCAAGTGAAGTGGGCAACAATGTCTGTGTCTCACCATTCTTTTCAAACTCACTATAATTTTCCGACATCCCCTGGAGAGTTTTCCATGATGTGTTAGATTCAGGCTCAGGCCTTGGTGCAGTATTGCTTTATTCAGGCAGCATGTGCAAAATCTGTCTAAAGCTCCATTGCCATTTTTCAGTATATACTTTTCTCAGGAAATATTCTTATGTCTTTTAGAGTAGAAGAAACAAACATTATCAGTTACCTGAAAAGTATGATTTCAGAAAGCCAAAATCAGAGAGATAGTCTGAGAATCTGTTAATAAAAGCCCTTGCCCATTCTGCAAGGGGAAGAGGATGCAAAACCTGCTGGACAATTTGACAGCTAGAGGAATCCTGCTAAACCTCTTTCTCTGCTAGGTTCTTGACTATGAAGTTTTCCAAGGAAGGATGCTCAGAGGAGCTCATTGACATTAGTATATCTTTAGAACAAAGATGCTATATCAGCATAAGGTATCATTCACAGCATTTTACATTCTTTAGCTTCAGTGATGGAGCTATTCTTTTCAGACCTGAGGGTCCTTTATACAATTATCACCTGGGAGATATTAATCACAGATGTCCTTTGGATATACAGCATATGTTCGGAACAGCCCTGTCTGTATTCATAAGCATACACCCTGAAGACTACACATTTCACATTCCACTGATGTTTGCAATAATGCCTCAGTCACTGCAGGTGACATCATGGCCTTGACAAGAACTCATAGGGAAAGGATGTTTCTATCTGATAATGATGTTCAGCTGCAGAAAAAAAAATGCCATGACAAAGCTGCAGGGCTATTTTCCAGGTGTCTCCTAAGGCTAACTTCTATGTAAAGTTGGGAAAGAGAGCCATCTTCCAGATTCTGAACATTTTAAATAGTTCCTTTTTTTTTTTTTTTTTTTTTTTCCAGCTTTACCCAAGAGTTTCTGGTAAATAAAAATGCTATGACTGTCTGCAGTTGTCTAAATTCTCTGTTTTGGACCATTGCATCAAGTTTTTCTGCCCCTGTTCTCCTGTTCGGAATGCATCTGGTTCTGCCTCTGTCCTATATCTTTGACTTCATCCCCACTTTGTTATATGTTAGAACTCCGAATTTTCCACTAACCAGAGACTGGAAGAGATCTGACATTATTTAATACCCGATTTTTAACTCAGATTAAAATATAAATCAAATATTACAGATTATGATTAGGTAGTTGAAAACCAAACAGGTTTCCTGAGAATAGTCCTAGAATAATATTTTTTTCAACCATGACTGTCTGCGAACATTTTGTACCTGATCTCCCTTCAAACGAAAAGACACCCAGATTCCTGGTTTGGCTCTTGCACTGATCCACCTATCTGCATCCATCTCCTTTATATTCATACACCTTCTGAGATAGTTTGTGTGTATGTAATTTTCTCTTTTTAACAGGATAAATCAAAGCATATCTTAAAGTCTCTGCCCTTATTCATTTGGCATGTAGAAATGATAAAATCTCACATTCTGTTAATGCTGGAGATGCTAAAGAACATCTGACACAACGCTAGCAAGTAAAACAGGAGCAGGTAAGGGATTTTCCATCTTCTGGAAGATTCTGAAATTTCAGAGCCTTAAGCAGTGTGCAGTGGGATGACCTACAGACTTCATGAAGTTTTCATGAAAAATAAAACCTTCCAGAATAAATGATCCAATTCCAGAACTTGACTTTTATATATATTATACATATACATAAGCAAATATGCAGATATGGATTCTAAAGAACTATTGAGGGGAAAGAGAAGAATGCTCGAACAATTGTTTCTCCCCACTTCTCTCTAGTCTGTAAGCTTTGTTTGCTTGCTTTTTGCGATAACGTTGAATTCTGTCAGACTGAAACCAGCCAAAAAACCCTAACCAAACCAAGAAGGTTTTTCTTTGTTTTAAATCAGAGAGAAAACTAAATGAAACAAAATGTACTTTTAGTGCTTTAAGCTTTTCAAACAGAAGAAGCCATGCTATAAAGGGTTGATTTAGAGCATAAATCTTTCTGAACACGGCTTAGATTGCAGGTGAAACAATTTTCTAACAACTCATATTTTGAGGGCAAACTGTAAGTGACCTCTGGAGTCTTAGTCAGCACCAAGTCATTCGCCACAGAGAAGGACAAGCCAGCACCTGCAGTCCTCTGCTCCTGCGAAATGCCTCCCGAGCTGCCAGCGCGCCCTTAGCCACTTCTAAACTGACCTGCAGGTGCAGGCTGGAGTGTCTTCTCGTCCCCAAAACATAGAGATACAAGATATGATCAGCACTCATCTGACCTACATGCCTGAATTTTTCTTTCTATAAAAACCATATTATGGGAGGAAGGGAGAGGAGAGCAACTAGTAAGACGGTACTCCTGGAGCCCCAGTTTGCTATGGACTCTTTCTGTACTCCTGGAAAGAACCATCACAAGTTTAAAACTGGTGCCATAAATACAGGCAGTGAATGCACACACACACAGAGAAATTTTTGCTCCTGAATCATATCCTTCAGCTTTGGTCCAAAGGTTAATACTAAATTGCAGTATTAAGTCTTTAATTTAGTACAATTCATACAAGGGAAAAGAAAAAAAAAAAAAAAGGCAAGCAAAACAAGCAAGCAAACAAACAAAAACTATTTTACTGTGAGGATGGTCAAAGAATAGAACAGGTTCCCAGAGATGTGAAAAATTCATCCTTGGACATTTCCAAAACCCAACTGGACATAGCCCTGGGTAGTCTGCATTAGAAGACCCTGCTTTGAGCAGGGGATTGGACTAGATGATCTTCAGAGATGCCTTCCAGCTTCAATCTGTGATTTTGTGGTTCTGCAAATATCCTGCCTTCATCTACTGATCAGAATGAAAACCACCTTTTTCAGATCCTCAGTAATTCAAAGATACGTATGCAGAATAATTTCTGGGTACGCATCCATTAGCTGGAAAAGATGCTTCAGGTACTCAGCATTTTGTAGGACTGGGCTTTCTAGTCTTCATTTTGCAATGGGATTTCTTAAAATAAATGCAGGAGATAGACCAATTTTCTTCCTCTTCTTTCTTTGCTAATAATAGTAACTTCTTAATAAGAAGATCTTCTGACAAACCTGAATGGAAAATATACATGTTGTGCCCAAGGGTCTATCATCAGAATTTCAAATATATATTTTTGTAATAAAATAGGATAATTTGAGAACACATAATGATTTCCCTTGATCAAGTGGGAGAAAAAAGCAAAATGTTCTAACAGACTGTTGACTAAAGGATTCCTGTTTTGAGACGGGTTTGGTACCCATGACTGTCTTTGTCTTCCATTGAAAGAATGGGTCAAATAAAAGAATGTAGTTGAGTGACAAACTGAACCAAAGTGTTAGTTGTCTCAGGTTAATAACTGGACCACTAACAACTAACTCTACCTACCTGATGAGGGTTAACATAGTCTTTGTGCTCTATTTATTTGTTTGTTTAATTGGATTTTTGTACTCTTATTCTCATTAGATAAGTGAGCAATCCTTCTCCCAAAGATCCCTCCTGAAGAACATTGCTGATTTTTCACAAAAAAAAAAAAAAATAAAATCCAAACTGGAACAAACAGAATGCGCCAAATGTACACACCCTTGTACAGCCTATTCCCGAGGAAGAATGATACCAACATGTGAGAATCTAGCTCATTTTTGTAATTCATATTCCAAGTTTTCTCACATGGGCATGCAACTGTTGGAAAGACATTTGGTGCACATCCAGGTACCTATCGATCTGTCATGCATTCTGTCTCTCCAGTTGTTTTCCTCATATCATTTTAAAGCAGCACTTGCTTTCACTACATTTCAGATAATTCACCATGAGTTTTGTCCCTTCCATATTTTTTCCCTTTTTTTTTTTTTTTTTTTTTATTTGTAACAGGAGTTGTTGTTACCCTTACAGTTTCCCAGGCAATTCCCTTACAGCTGCATTAAGTACCTTAATCTGAGAAGATGCAGAACAATCCCAGTAACAACTACATGCATTATCTCCCTAATAAGTACAACAGAGATGCCAGTGATCTTCAACCCCTCTCATACTTTTGATCATTGAGCAAATGGTAAGACCTCTTGCTCTTTACCCCTGTAACACTGGATACCTTTTTGCTACATGAACAAAACTTGAAGTGATATTGAGTCCTTTAGAAGGTCAGAGCTCTTTCCTGGAAGTGCTATAGAAATTCTTTGGCACTGAAGGCAAGGGAAAAAATGAGGAAAACTGTTCAAATCTAGGTATCCCAAAACCTTTTACTAGTAAAGAGTGGGACAAACTCCTTGGCAATAGCCAAAGGTGCTGAAATCAGCAGTCTTTCAGACAAGCCGTGGTAAACAGTTCTGTAATGATTCAAGAGCCTTAGATAGGTAGGAAGACCAGTCTCAGCTGAGACATGGAATTGCAGTTTGTCCAGAGACCTAATTTAAACTGTTTTGATGTGTCGAGCCTGAAAAACACTTTTACCTCAGAGTGGACACATGTTCTTGAAGGAATGGAAGATTTTTTCTTATTGGTGGGAAAAGAAGTGAGAAAGGACCCGATTCTTTCTGGAAGCTTCCCCTTACTGTGCCAATCCATTAACTGAAACCAAAAGGTGGATAGCTAAATTACCCCTGCCCTTTCCAACCTAGTAACAGATACTTGCCTTTAAGGGTTTCAGAAGAGATGGACACCCAAGAGGTACTATTTTCACAGGTTTAAAGTTAGAAGCTTAAATCTGATATTATCAGTGCCTCACAGTGGTAATAGATTTATTCTTGCTTTCTTGTGTATATCAACTTTGTAAGAAACTCCTTTTGCCTCAGACAAGAGTTGTAGATGGTGTCCATAATCCCTCTGTAAAATTACTGGAGAAAGATAGAATTGTCCAGGGCGTTTTGTCATTTTGTGAAATTTATCACTTTCTATCCTCTGTGTAGAGAGCCTAAGGAGATGTAAGACCTAACTGAACACACAAATTTGGAGAATTTATTGAAACAGATTCCTCTCTATACACCTATATACTCTCTGAGCAATCAAAGACCAGTAAAGACTACACAGAACGGAGTCCTGAAGGAAGGAAGGAAATCTTTGGCAAGAAATGGCCATTGCCAACAGGAAAAAAGTCTGTCACACCCACACACCATGTTCTTCCTACAAGAGAATGAGTGGCATCAAAATATCATGGTAAATGATAGGCAAACCTATTCGTGTGGTATTGCCCAGGTATCTGTTGTTCTGGACTCTGTAACCTTACAAAACTCACAGAAGTACAAAAATAAAGAAAAAGCATTCACAATAATTTCAAAGGGATAAGTAAATCCCCATGATGGCTTTGTTTGGCAATTGATACCTTGCACAGTTTTGCAGAGATCTGTCATTACATGTTGCCTCATGTCTGTGTATTAGTTTACTTTAAGACTTAATCATCACACCTGCTACCTAAAGCCATAATCCTGTATCTGTGATTGCACAATTATTTAACATGGTAACAAATCATATTATTACAGTGTATTATGACTCTGAGTGAGAAATGAGTGGAAAGAAATGGGATTTTTTAATGGAAGAAAACACAGTCTTTAAAGATAAGCGGTAAGGGGGAAGATGCATGTAGCAGAGCAGACAGAGTGTAATCAGAATTGTCAGCTTTCTTCCACACGTGTCACTGATTCATTTTCCTTGTATGGTTCTTTGGAATTTATCTGTTTGTCTTGTTCTTAATCCCTCAAAAGGCTGAGATTCCTACTAATTTTTCAGTTTTGCCTCTGTTCCACTGATCTGCAAGTGGGGGCGGCTTCTTCTGACAGAAAGAATCAGCTCGTGCAAAACTGTTTGTTGGATGTTGCTTGTATAGGATCCCTCTTTATTTTGTGAATACTTTTACTCTTTAAACAGAGATGAAATACAGTCTCCACTGAAGTCAGCGGTAAAACTCATATTGACTTCAGTGAAGTTGTACTTTCCTGTCTTCAGATTACAGTCTTTCTTCCATGCATCAAGTTTAGACTGAGTAATCACCATGTGAGCTTCAAACCTTATCTTTCCATATGCAGAATCCAACATGCTGATGTGAACAGAGTGGCAAGCAGTGTCCTCTCAGACCTTGTTGGCCGGGTGACTTGAAGAGCCAGAGGTTGTCCGTTAACAAGCAGCAACGGTGCCGTGGGTACTTGATTGAAGCATTCCTATCTATTTTGCCTAGGCCAGCACAGAGCTTTAGAGTTGCAAAATCTTATACAGCGGTCCCTGTACTCATATCCATTTGCCTGCTCAAGTGGTCCCACGGAAGACTCTGACACCGTTACTGCTTCATAAACATAAAACTAGAGAGAAACAAATCATCAATTCATGTAATACATGACAGAATTTGTCACCAGTTGAGATAAAGTCTCAGAACTGAAAATTTAATAAAAAAAGTGTAGAGATCAATGTACTGAAGAGAATGGTCTTGTGTTAGGGACTTTCCCTAATCTGGCCTTTTTCATGTGTGTCTTCTCAATTGTGTTGTGACTCACAGGCTCATTGTGAGATCATGTTGAGACAAACAGATTCTGCAGGTCTGTTATTCTCAGGGTTCTGTTCTGGTTTAGTTTTATTTTATGAGAGTAAGACCTTACTAAAATGGATGTTTTTGAAAAGTGCTAAATCCAGATTGTTTTGTGTGCTGAATTGATAAGTAACATTTAAAAAAACAACACAAATGTAAAATCTGTTTAAAAAGATGACAAGCTAAGACTAGAAGGGAGAGAGGAGCGGAATCAACTCATAGTGCAACACCTGCTTCAGGCTAAAACAGTAAAATTCAATTCATTTTCATACCGCATCTTTCATACAAATCCTCTCAAAACGCTTTATAGGAAGAGATAAAATGACAAGATAACTTGTTACAGAAGAGGTTATTGCGAGTCTCACATAGACAGCAAAGGAAGATAGCTGTGTGCAGCAATGGACTGGGATAGGGAAAAAATAAAGGATGTAAATTTAAAGGAGGGAAAAAGTAATATCCTCATACAGTATAATAGAAAGAAGAGATGAATGATACAAATGAGGATGAGCATAATGATGGGGATGGGGATGAGGTTAAGAATGTTTCCTCCTTGTATAAAAACTTCTACTATTTTTGTGTAGTAATTAAATTTCATAGCTGTGCAGGACAGGTAAATTAATTCTGCAGGCAGAAAAACCTAGGCATAAACAAATATGTTAAAAGGATTGTCCTAGGAACAGACACATCTTACTACTCACAGCAGCTGGAAGATGAGAACTGAAACTGCCAATACTTACCAAGACACTAATGTAAAAGCTAGCTCTGTTACGTTAATCATATACAGCATGTTCCCATTTTTTGGGGAATAGTGTATGTGGTATTTTTCAGCAGGTCCATGAGTGCTTGAAATCCACGCTGAATGCTTGAATTATTTATTGAAAGAACAATTTTTGCAATGTTCTGCCATCTCTGAAGACCACTAACAAGTCAGTGTCAGGGACATGGATGTGATTCAGGAGCCGTCCCCAGTGCTGAGCTCCAGGTGCCAGGCAGATGGTACCAATACACAGAAGAAAGGGGCAAGAATAGAGGCTGGTCTGGGAAAGCCAACTCCCATCCAATTTTGATCACACCACAGCGTACAAGGATTGGTCAATGATGTAATAGTATTTGGAAGAAGGATTCATATCCTCTGGGAATGAAAGCAAGGGAAAGGAATGCCAGTTTTAGAAGACTCTCTATTTTCACTGAGAAGGGAAACAATACAGAAAAACCAAAGCAGTGACAACGAGTAGATTAGAGAAGTAAACTGTGGAAAACAAAATGAACACAAAATGCTGGAAACAAAGCCTGGTTTTATTTTTTTTTTTTTAAATTGTTTACATGGTAAATAATTTTTTACAAGATAGACACCCAATGCCTGTACAAGCTGACAAGAGATTAGCACTGAGCATGTGTACTGTCTGCCTTGGGAGAGTACAGATTCTTCATTTTTAATCAGTATACTTTCCCTGGTATTCAGCTTCCATGCTTTTACTCTATTTTTTCCCCACTCATTCATCTTTGTTTGTACCATAAATAATGCATACATGGCTTGCCATCTAGTAATTCATTGGCATCGGATACATTCCTTGCAAAAGTGTTAACTTCCACGCACAGTTGTGCATTTTGGAGAATATGGTTATTTCCCTGTGATTGAGAAATGTGGCAGTACTGACAGTATATTCCCAGAACACTGTATACACGGCAGGGTGCTTGGTTCACGCCTGCCAAGGAACCAGGCTTAGCGCCAGCATGCTGCGTACATTCCCAGCTGACTGAACGGCTACAAACCACCGTCCCCACCCTGCAGTTGCCAGCCCTGGGGCAGTCAGATGCACCCAGTGACAATTCAGCCATTTGCCCATACGCCATCCGTTATGTGATGGACCTATGGCAGGAGGAATGAGACTGATGAGCACAGAGCTGCGTGGTCATCCAAATATTGTCTTTAAATATATTAATACAACAATGTTGATAGTATAAGAACTCCTCTTTACATAAGGTCTTACGTATTCAAAAATAAAGTAGGCACAGATATATGACAGAACAAATGAGATTTATGATTTGATTTGGTTTATGTTTGTATTTGTTAATATTCTTTGTCTATTTTTAAAAAAAAGGTATTTTAAAATGCCACATTTTATTACACCATAACGTTTTCAGATATCAGAACAAGCTACAGCTATATAGAACATAAAAGTAACATATTTTAGTCTTTTCCATGTAAAGTCACTGCCTTGCCTGTTAGAAATGTATCGTTAGTTATACAATTACATAATCATCCTTCAAAAGTAAAAAATATTTCAGTACTCTACTTTTTTTTTCTGCAGGTTCCACTTGTAAGACTATAATTATTTCATTTTAATTGTTTTATTCTTTCTCTAGAAGGCATATTTTACATAATAACTATATACAGCCCTGCCCTCTGTAGGTAGTGATAGATTACTAAGGGTATTTTTTTTAATATAGTATGTTTATTTTGTTTTTAAATTAACTCCAAGGTGACTTTAAATACACTGTTTGAACTTTCTTGTAAGTTAAAAATGAGGATACATAATGCCTTATGATTTCATAATATTTGTATATTCAGTAGTGAGTTAATGTGAATTAATTTAAATGTCCTCTAGAAATGCCCACTGCGCCATGTGGTTTGTATTATTAATCTGTAGGAGAAGTAATAAAATAAACTATAGGTCAATGTGGATGAGAGCAACAGTAGGTATCTCTCAACGTAGTCCACCTGCAGGCCACTGACAGCAGGTATCACAGAAGCAGCGCTATTATAAACCTGAGAATTTTAGGCTATATCATGACTAACCCTCTCAGTCTTCACAAAGGAACTGAGGAAAGGAAGCCATGGGCAAAGTATATCCAGATTCCCCAAAAGAATAGTCTACATAGAGGAAGATTTAATCTTCCAGATGCAGTTAGTCCATTTATTGCTCCTCATGACGCTCTGTGCAATACACTCTCTGAGGGTCATGTATAAAGGACCATTTCTGCTGTATTTTCTCATGTTCTCAGACATTCTGTTCCATGAGGAATTGCGTTTGCTACAAACTTTTTGTCATTATGAGACTCCAGCCAAGTCTTGTGCCTCAGTCGAAGCTGAGCATTCCTGTTTGAATCCCCAGGTTAGTTTTCAGTTTCCTGGTAGTAGAGGTGAGGATTTTTGAACAGTTAAGTCATGCTCTGACCTCTGGGAAGGGAATTGGCTTCTGAAAGGAATCATGTGCCTAAGCTGTTCTTCCCTAGTTTAGCAGATTTTTGAAATGGCATTGACAGGATTTCCATGGCATCCATTGACAGTAAGTCATAGAGATGGCATCTGAGGAGGTGAAAAAGAGAAAGAGCCGAGAGGCTGTACACTGCATATAAAATTTAGAGATCTTTTACCATCATTTTCCACATTTTTCTGTCTGGCACCACATTCACTGCCTCCAGTTTAAACCCTGTTTCAGATCACTTAATGTTGTTTATGTATGATGCTCTCTTCCATGCCCTACATGTTTTGTTGTTCTTTTTTAATCTCATTTTACCAATGACAGCTGGATGCCCCTGCAAAACTGTTTTATGGCATACATGCAGAACAGAATCTTCTGAAAGCCCCAATATTGGCAGACACTTCTCCAACCACCATCACCCTGTGTAACACTAAACTGTGCTAAATGCATGCTGGACACATAAGTATCACCTTTTAAATTTAAATGTGCAGACTTGTCAGTATTTTTCATTGTCCTTCCAGGAGTACAGCACTCAGACATATAAAGGCGTATTGATAATATATAAATTTCAGTAATTTCAATATTAATTCTAGTTTCCTCTTTGTGTTAGTATAGTCCTTGCCTAACATTGACTTTAATCAGTCAACTTGCTCTATCATTACAAGGTGACCATTCGTGTGACATAATGCCATGTTTAGCTTCCTTAATCACATATACCTAATTTTTCCAGCATTGATTTTTACTGCAAATTATCCACAGAAGGGTTTATACAGCACATATCTCTTACATCTTTCTGCCCACAATATGATAACGAAGATCATCACAATAATAACACACTATTTACATTATTAAAAATAAGCAGCTAAATTTCAAGGAGTCTTTTGGACTTGTGATCTGAGTGCAAGGTTTGGCAGTCAGGCTTGCTAAGTTGTAAATTGTCTCACACAGAGTGTAACACCTCTGGGGAAACCTTTTAACTCTCCTGTCATGGCATTTCCCTCTGTAAACTTATTTACTATATCTGTCTCACAGAAGTGTCAGGAGAATTAATCCTTCTAAAATTGTAGTCAGGATATCAGGAGAGGAGAGGAGAGGAGAGGAGAGGA
>KL262173.1:30384-55440 GCA_000699545.1 Podiceps cristatus | reverse complement strand
GAGTGCACCTGTCTAAGCCATGATTTGCCAGATTCTCCAGAACACTGTGGGAGACTGTGTCGAAGGCTTTACTAAAATCCAGGTAGACTACATCGACAGCCTTCCTCTCATCCACAAGGTGGGTCACCTGGTCATAGAAGGAGATCAGGTTGGTCAAGCAGGACCTGCCCTTCATGAACCCATGCTGGCTGGACCTGATCCCTTGGTTGTCCTGCACATGCCCCGTGAGCTCCCTCAAGATGAACTGCTCCATAACCTTCCCTGGCACTGAGGTCAGGCTGACAGGCCTGTAGTTCCCCAGATCCTCCTTCTGGCCCTTCTTGTAGATGGGCGTCACGTTGGCAAGTTTGTCCATACGTAGCTGAAAAGTCTCAGAGATGTTTCCATTACCTGCTTCCCACCAGGCATGTTCTCTTAGAGACAGGCAAGCAATGTGAACTCTATCCAACTCACATGTGAAGCAGATCTCTATCTGCTAGAGCAGTCATTTGCAGTCTCTTAGTCAGGGACTTTTGGATAGATGTGAAGTATGTGGTCTGCTGAAGGTAACTAGGAAAACAAGGTGCACTGTGTGACTTCACTCAGCTCTTGCTCAGATTTTGGCTAACCCAGCTCACGCTGAGGCCTGGTGTGTACTGGACGCAGCACCATTAGGTCAGAGCCAGAGCACCAGGTAGGCAGGACAGGTAGCCAGGAAGAGCAGAAGGGCCATTACGCAGCCATGATAGCCCGCAATTTGCTGTCTCCGGCAGCCATCATCTTTTGTTTGGCAGTTTCCTCAGAATCCACTAACTTCTGGAAATGGTATAGCCCAAATCTCTAAGCTGGAGGGTATAAAACATCAGCTTACCCAACAAGTTTTTGAAGCGGATACAATGGCAGCTGGACTGATGAGGCTTTTGTGCTGCCCGGTGTGATACAGGGGACACCCGCACCCTGATGGAGGAGGAAGGATGGATGAGCACTCTCACTATTGGCTAGCTAACCAGTTCTTTTCTTTTGCTCATAGGTGCACAATACTCAGAGTCATGGGTTATGAGTTATGAAATCTTATGATTTGAATAGTGAATAAGTGAATTAATATGATAGATTAGTCTGGGCAAATGGGGATTGATTCCCCATTTGTCATGTTTGTTTGTTATATTTCTTAATGAGCTCATGAAATAAAATTTAAATCACAGCGTATGTTGTCCCGTAAATTTAAGAGATTCAAACAGACCTTGACATGCTGTCACATTTAAATTCCTTATATAGGGTTCCTTACAGGCACCGCAAAAAATTTGGAACCTATAAACTGGAAAAAGGTTCAAGATGTAAGATGTCTTGAGCTTTGTTGAACAAAGTTCTGAGTGATTTTCTTGTCACAGTGATTTACCTCACTCTTTAGAGAGAGCAAACATTCATCGTTACACAAGTTTCATCTAATTAACCTAACACACATGTCATTTTCTAAACTAGCCTTCCAGAAAATTAAAAGGCTTCCAACTTAGTCTTGGCATTTGTGTCCAAACAAGATCCATCCCCTCGATGACCTTTCCGTAAAATATAAGAAAGGCATTCTTCTTACTAGTACCACAAGTCCGGGGACTTAGTTCCTTCCTGCATATAAAAAAAAAAAAAAATGCTGCTTAGTTTGTATGCGTATTAGTACACCTGATAACCAAGAGTTTACCATAACTGTTTTGAAACATCCCCTTCCAAAAAAAAAAAAAAAGGTTATGAACACGTGATCCTTATTTACTCATTGGACTTAACTAGTACCTTTGTCACTACAATAGTCACAGTAGATTTTTTTTTTTTTTTTTTTTTTTTTTTTTTGACTGACCATTGCTAAGAATGCCTCAGATTTCAAGTGACATAATTAACGTTTCTAGTTTAGGAAATCAGGTGTCTGAGAGTACAAAGAGTTTGAAGATTGCAGCTAGTTTCAAGAGCTCAGTGTGGCTTTTCCAGCTTTTAGATATTCAGAAAAGACATTTCTCATGAAGAGGAAAAAACCCCATATTAGATTCATTTACAATAAATTCTTTCCGAATTTTGGCCACTTTGCAAAAGAAAACATCAGCAACACCCACAAAGAATATAAACAACAAAGGCTTTGCAAAATTGAAACCAACATGACTTATAACTTCTGCTAGGGTGTTAAACATCAAAACCAGATTCAAATCAACAAAGAGATTTCTTCAAGGTTCATCATCATAATTTCCTTGAAAATTCCCAGATCTGCCTGTCCCATTCCATTTCTACAACCAAAACCCTCAGAATGATTCTTGACATTTTGACAAAGATAATATTTTCCTTTCTAGCTCTGTTACAAATCTGCATTCACAATACCCATTGCATGAAATGATTTTAATTTTAACATTCTTCATGGCCTACTAAAATCTGTCACCTCTCATACACCATCAACCCATCATCTCTCTGTCTCTAATGCTCTTTGCCAGTTCTTCAACAAGCCTTTCACTAACTTGGAATATGACATCCTGAGAGAATCCATGTCTCACTTTTTCATGAAACTAGTCTCTATGCTACATTGCTTTTAAAAAGAAAAAAGAAAATGTTCAACTGAAAAAAAAAATAAAACTAACCCAAAACATAAGCATATCTATGTGACGCAGTATTAATTTGTACTGCTTAGAGAAATATCAATGTCAGAAGATCATCCTGTGATGTGCAAGTTTTTTTTGGTAAAACACAGGCTTTTCACTTTGGTAAGACTATGCCCGATATGCCTACCTAAAATAAAGCATTTGAAAACCATAGCATGCCATGTTTCAAAAAGCTTGACCCAAACTTTGAAACTGTTTGAGAGAAGAAATTCTTGAAATGTTGTTTATTTCCATCACCCATTTTTTTTTTTTTTTCCTATTTTTCTCAGTACTGCCACTGCCAGTAACGGACATGCTACTATACCCAACAAAAAGAATGCAAAATCTGTACTTGTACCTAATCCTAAAATATATGTTCAAAGCAGAAAAGAAACTTTTACAGTGACAGAGTGGCACCACTGTACCTCTTTTAGCGTCTGTGTCTCCTGAAGGTGGTACAGATTTCAGACCAAAGAATTGTCTCACGTTAATTACTTTCCAGAAAAAAAAAAAAAAAAAAAAAATATATATATTGAACTTGCCTTAAATGTTTCCTCATATATATGTTTAAAAGTGGGAAGGTATGGAATTTCTATAATAAGGATAACAATATACTCACATATTTTTATTGACTTAGCGTCATACTTTTCAGTTGCTAGAATGAAAAATAGCAGTACTTTCAAAGGTTTAGCCAAAAAGATACGTTCAATTATATATAAAGTATTACATTCATTCCTGCCAAAATTTGCAGGGATGCATTGTTAAAAAAGGTTTACCAGTATTTTGAGTAAGCTAATTCACCTCTGTTAGAGCACAAAGCATGGTAATGTTAATGCTTCTTCTAGTTCAATTTAAGGTGTCTCAAGCAATAAGACTTTCCCCATTTCTCCTTGAGAGTTTATTCTAACAAGTCTTGCTGCTGCAACATCATGCTTTGCAATCAACGTATACTCTAACTTTCTAAATTATGGAAATTTGTATTTGCTTAGCTAGTGAATGGTTACAGAAAGTACAGGCACTTATTTGCATTTCAGAGCCAATAAGAAATCATGAAGTTCCAATTTTAATTGATTTAACTTAGTCCCCATGGAAATCCCAAAGGAAATAAGAAGGAAAAGAGTGATTTGTCCCTATTAAAAATAGATAACGTTAGATAGATGGTGTGTCACTCACAAGAGAAAATCAGAAGCCACTACTATAGTGACCATACCATCAAAGGTAATGGTTCCGCATGTGAGATAAACTGCTGTGAGAAAAGCAGATGCATTGTCAATATATCTTCAAAAGCCTTCTTAGCAGTTTTTCCATCAGTGTTTCACACTGTCCTACTTGAATCAATTTCCCCCACCTGCAGAACTCTCTTGCTGATAGATTGCATTACTTAAATCCAACAGAGGGGTAACAATTTGTCTATTCTGAGCAGATGGGTTTACCAGCATGTATATTTTCATCACAACAGTAAATAGAAACACTGAAAAGGCAGGTGCTAGCCACGTGTTGGTTTTGCATAATGAAATTTAGCTCTATATTTTTGGATACTTTAGAAAACGAATATAATTATTCTCAAGTCCAACAAAAAAAAAAAAAAAGCTAGAATAAACTTGCTTACTCAGAACTAATTGGTATTCAAGTTTATAATTACTAGCTTTGTCAAATAGATCTATACTGATAATTTTGCTTTATTAGTACTGTCACTCCTTTTAAATTTTAACACTGTGTTTAAATCAACCTGTCTTTAGTAATTTACGTGAGTTACACAATTACACAGGTAGCAATTAGAGTAGCTTGGGCATCAAATGCAACTCGATAGAACTGTGGATCTGTACACTCAGTTCATTAGCTGGTTAGCATTCTTAGCATAATGACAAGTGGACATATTATTTAAGGGTTTTCTTTTCTATATAATGATTGCTACTTTAAAAAGTGTATTTTAAATAAGAGCTATACCCATTTATGTCGTCTTTAAAAATAGAAAGACCTGTATGGAAAAAATAGCTCAGTTCAGTTAAGTCACTTACAAGTCTGTCAAATTTTCTGATCCTCACATGAATTATTTAGATAATATATATTCAGTTGTGTATGCAGCACATATATGTCCTCCACTATATCATTATGTGAGATTGTATTTTTTTCAATGTGAAATCTAGTTGACTGCTTAAAAGTATATATATATAAGCAGGGACTTTAAAGATCTTGTCTTCCATAAGTATTGCTAGAATCACTGGTGCAGCATACATTAGCATACAGTAGACATATGAACAGGATGACAAACATATTCAGCTTGTTTCAAGGCAGCGAAAGCCAAGAGCTCTCAGCTCTGCCCTCCCACGGCCTCAGTTTCCCCTTCAAGGCTGCCGAAGGAAACACCCCTCACCTATGACAACAGACACGACACGCACAGGTGACTCCCAAGTTTATCGCATGGTTAATACGGCGCACAGTCCACTCTGCCTGGTGGTCAGTTAGGTGTATATGTGTGACAGGAAGAGCACAGCTATAAAATACTTTTTTTCTTTTAAAAAAGCACGCTGCAAAACCAGATCTAATTACTGGGTGTGAAAAGGTTCCCATGCTCATTTGTAGTATCATCCATACATTCCTGAGATTACATTTGACCTCAGGAACAGCCTTAAACAGAGATTGCAGATAACCAGCAACACGCCCAGAGACACCATGACTGAGATGTACCTCTTCTTCCCCTCCTGATTGTTGTTCTGCTTCTTGTGAAGGCCAAGGAAAAAAATTACTCCTCAGGAATCTCATGCAGGATCAAATATTTATGCCAATGTGCAGGGCCTGGGAGGGATGCTGGGCTTGCAGCGGCTGTCTTGTGGTTAGAGGGGTTCGCACAGGTCAGCAGATAATCCTAAACTAGTTGACCAGGAATTCACACAGCATTGCCACGGATGCCTGGGTACAGGAAGTAGGACTGTTATAAACCTACCGGCCCCTCTGGAAAATTTTTCTCTCTGAGATATTTGAGCATCCTTGCTGTTCCTGGCCTATTTCCCACTGTCCTGTACCTACATATGCAAGGAAGATGGCTGCACACAACCCTTTGTGCTCTCTAGAAAACATTCCTGAAGAAATAAGCAAGTCGCTAAGCTGTAACACTCCTTGCCTGTTAGGTTATAGGCCTTATAGGAGAATTCATTCAAGGACGCACTTAGAAAGAGCAGAGCTCATCTTGCCTGGACTGAGGTTGCAGCTTGCCCTGAGCCTGGGCCCAGAGAACAGCACAGCTGCAAATTTGGAAGAGTTTTTCTTCTAACTCAGACAGACTGTAGTTGAACAACTCTTTTTCTTCTTCCCTGAAACTGCCAATTCTTGTGAAGCTACCTGTCTGATCTTGGAAACTGAAAATTAAAGTAACACTCGGGCAATTCCAATAAAATCACACATCAGACTCAAAACCCTCCACCCACAAAAAGCCACATAACCATATGTCAGCCCCATACGCGAGTAACATCTATCCACATTTTCACAATTTGGACATATTTTATACAGTGTTTTACAACAGTAGCTTGATTTAAAATAATCAGCTACACCTACATTAGAAAATGGCTGGTATTATATGGAAAAATCTATGGAATTTTCATGTTGGTAGATCAATAATTACTGACTAGAAAATAGTATAAAAGACAAAACGATATGACAGATTCATTTGTAGACAGCCCATACTGGTTTGTATTAATAATAAACATTTTCACACTGAAGGTAGTATTGATGAGAATCTTATTGATCTATTCAGACCTCCTTAGTTTTTCTGTAATCCATATTGAACTGGATTTAAAACTCACTGGCTTGTTTATAAATTTTTTGCATAGGAATAACAATATGTTGATATGTAAAATATGTGGGCTTTTCTGGATAAAATGTTCATTTTCATTTTGCTGGAGTGTAAAATATATGGGTGTACACATCTTTTAAATTGCTGTGTTCGTGTTAGTGCTTAGATTTGTAATTGCTTAATTTTTTAGGTGCTGGCCATTTCACAGAGGGTATAATTCTCCAAGTTGTCATCAATAACAATGAAACAAACAAACAAATCCATCACAACAAAGAAAAACATGTATTAAACATCATCTAACAGAGAAACACCTCTTCAGCTCAGCAATAAGAAAGACTACCAGATTCAGCAGTGGTGCCAATCCAGTGGAGACAGAAAAAAATCTTATGTAAGCCAACAGAATTAAATAATGTACTATTTATATTAGGATAAGTTGCATAAGGATGTATCCAGAACAAGTGAATAAAAAGTTTTTTGTTTTGTTCTGTTTACATTAAAAACATACATCCAGAATACTAGCCAGAGTACTGTGAATTTAGTTCATAGGAAGTCATACACACACACACACAAAAATCAACATGCACCACTTCGAATTTACAAACATATGGAAAAACAGTCTTCTAAAAATTAAACCACTCGGTTCACACTAAAGCTGATGTCAGCATACAGCTCATGGGTTCCATAGTACCAAACCAATCTGTTTTTCTGGCAGTGTGCAAGAACAGGGCACCAACGTGCCTTGCACGTGAATCCGTATGTTCCATAAATAGGCTAGTGGCTATAATTTTTGATTTTTCTCTCCACACCCCTACCCCCATCATCAAGAGAAATTGGAATACTGTGGGCACAAGGCCACAAAAGCATTTCAGTTCACAAATTTATTTCTGCAAACAAAGAGTACAACTGTGCATCTCTTTTCCTTCAATTTGTGCTATGTAGCTGGCACTAAATCAGTCTTCAGTTATATCCTCAGTCACTAAAGTCTGCATACGTGCGCAGAGGTAAAAGTGAGGACTATTTGTGTTTTCTTGTTCCGGGATATATTGTTTACTTGTTGAAAACACACTCTTAAGTGTTGCTTAGTCTCTCAATCATGCTTCCTTTCTTGAGGACCATTTCAAGCACTATATTCTGTAAAATATACTACCAATCTCTTCAAGCATGCAAACAAAACCACTGAAATCCATTTGAGACTCAAATCTTCAGTGCCCTCACAAAAGGCTCAAAAATTTTCAGATTATTCCAGCACTGGTACTAATAGCTACATCCTCTTGGCATTCAGGAGAAACATTTAAAAAGAAAGAAATAAAAGAGTTCACTCTTCTCTAATTTTCAGACTCTCTGGTTTTATCTCAATGCCTACAAGATGCAGTAGTGCGGCATGACAGCACCGGTCTGTAGAGCCAAGTATAGTGCCAAGGAGCCCCTGTCCTCACAATGAGCATTTTTGAGACGGGGGCAATTACTTTGGATGGGGCCTAACCCAGTCTCACAGACTGAATGCCTGCCAGTCCATTAACAGTTGGTCACCAGTAGAAGGAAGCCCACGATGCCTAATGGAGTACACCAGGCATACCCCAGTTTGTTCCGATCCAAATAAAATCCAGTTTGTGCATTCCACAGTGCAAAGTGCGTGGAGTAGGAACAATTAGAAGACTTCCTTCCAAAGCTCACTTTTGATCTGAACTAAATTGCTAGTATATGTTTGCAAGCACATACCTAGGTAGCTGAGTAACACTTAAACCAACTAAATCTCAAATTGCTATTTAACATCTGAATCCACAGTACCCTATAATAACTCCTGGGATGCAGGTCTGGAAATTTCTGGAACTTTATGTTAGACACGTCAGTTTAAAAACAGAATCCTCTAAGACCTCTTTGGAGAGGAAAGGCAGGTTTGTCTAAGAGCAGTAGGGTCTATTTTTCCCTCTTCTGCAGCTCACCCAACAACTTAAATCCTACGGAGGTATCAAGAGTCAGCATGAATGCTTTGTACAGTCACATTGGCAGCTGCTCGGCTTGAGTTGTCAGGCAGCATGTTGAATCTATAACTTCACTAGATCAGAGAGATAATACAGAAGTACCTGTATATTAATGTAAATTAGTTACCCTCAAACTCTCTGTTCACATAATAAGCACCTGATCAAAACTTCTAGTCAAAAGGAGTCAAAGGAGTCAGGAGAGTAAAGTAGCAAATTTCCTTAGCATCTGTTCTGATGGAGTAATGGTTCATGGGCAGAAGCTGGAGTTCTCAGTCAGCTTTGGTGCAGTTATGGGAATAATCACTATAGACAGGAGTGTTTCAAGGAAAATAGAGTTCCGGATTAACAAATTGTCTGTGAATCATTAAGGGATAGGGCATGAAATGATATTAAGCCATGGCAACAAAGGGCTTCCAATTATTTATGAAAAAAGTCAACCGAGACAAACTGCTGTAGCATTCATTAAACTAATGAGGGGAAGCACCTTGAATTGCAGTTCGAGGATAATACCTTGAGGTCAGAATGCAATTTGATGCAGCTCTGGTTTGATCTCTCTGCTGAGAACTATGACACTGTTTAAAAATTTAAAAAAATCTGAAGTAGTAGGTGTGACTGCCCTTCCTTCAGAGAACAAAATGGAGAAAACATATGAAAAGTGCCTCTAGGTGGTAAGAATGTTGTAATCTGAGGTACTGCATTTCTAAAAAAATATGAGCATCAGGATAAATCATTTGGATTTGATATTAATATACTTGAGGAAGAAAAGAAGGAAAAAGGATGAAAAGGGGGGGAGAAATAAAAAGGAAAGAAAATAACAGAACAATTGAACATTGAAAACCTCCTAAACAGCAAGACCAAAAATGGGTAATTGCAAATGGCCTATTTCTGGACACTATGGTAACAGTCAGCCCCAGGCAGAAGCTGGAGCAATTCAGCCACATTTGTGTGGCACTGCAGCAGATAAGGTAAACTCTGGCAGAACTGACCTGGGTTTGCATCTGTCCCACAGCATAAGCACAGCAGTACCCCCAGTCTCTTCAGCCTGACAACAGCCTAGAGGTCTCAAGGGCCAGCCTGAATTTCCTTGTAGGATTGATGTTCCCACCTCTGAAGAATTCAAGATGTTCCTGTCTCATTTTAGATTGCTAGAAAAATACCTCCAAGATCTACTCAGAACAGAGGCCGCATCCTTTTCGGTATGCAGTTGTTGTTGTATGTTTGGCATGTTCCAAAACTGGGGATCTTTAAGATTCCAGTTCCCATACCTTCCCCCTGCAGCCACTCTTTACCCTTCCCCCACTGAAGAGTGGGGATCTCTCAGACCCGCCAGCTGATCTTCTCCACGATATCTCGCCATCCCGCTGGTGGGACCAAATTCGTATTAAATGGTTTTGGTAATAAGGTCTTTGCTAGCCTGACTAATTGAGGAGTGCCTGGTTAGCGGTGGTATCATACCCAAGGAGACAATAACTTCTACAAAGAGGGCAGAGATGAGCTGTGGGCCAGGCTGAAGAGGGATATTCCTCCCCATCTTCTACAGCTGACAGTAGCCTGGAAGAGTTCGTCTGCTCAACAGCCTTAAACGATATCCCAGCTAAAATCCAGACATGGGCAGAAAGACTTCCAAAGCCAAAAGACTAGTTGCATTCTTCACATTTCTTTGTCTTATTGCCAGGATTAAAGAACGAATTAGTGAGTCAGAACCATAAAATACGTATTAAGTTTGTGTAAATTCTAACATTGAGTAGCATTCAAAAGTTGGGGAAGAGGGTCTTAATACCATATGCCCTGTATGAGCAATTACAAGCCTGGAAGCCCTGCCCCACATATTGTATTTTATCCAAAAGATGGTTAAGTAGAATACTTCCGCACAGCCTGCAACTGTTTACTCAGGAAGAAGTTTTCTAATACTGGAAACCAGTCATGAATGACAACAAGATTCAATAACAAGGTCAGAGTTTGGTCTAGGCAAAATTAGACAAAGAATTATGAACAATTTTACCCAACGCTAAGACTAAGCATTAGAATGAAAATGGCAAGAGGGAAACAGACTTAGAAAAGATGTATTTTCCATGGATTACCACCTTTCTGAAAAACAAAAAAATAAAGAAAACATGCTCACATTCCAACCAAAGTTATGTTTTTGTTATTGAAATCAGCAGCTTCTATTTTACAGCTTATGCCATCCGGGAGACCAGACCAGGCAATCTTAGTAGCCCATTTTTGATTTTAAAATCTTTGCCCCCAAAGGACAAGAAAATTATCATAACACCTGGGCAACCCTAGAGCAGCAGTTTGCTGAAACATTATGCACATCAGCTCTAAAATCAACAGGCCTGCTGTCCAACAATCAGCTATAGCGCTGGGATCCCACACAAGAGGGTTTTTCATTCAGCCCCATGTTGCAATCACTTCCGATTTTCTGAAAGTAACGAAGCGGTTATTATTTTAGACAAGAGAGAAGGAGACAAGGTAATTAATTTTTACAACTACTGCAAAAGCAAAGCAACACTTCTGGATTCAGCTTTCTAAAAATAGATAAAGTTATTCTAGCACCAAGTCATTGCATCTCTCAAACTTCTGTTGAGCCACTTTAATGCAAATTTGGAATAAATATATGTGCTTTATCTGTTATGGTATAATATACATAACTGAAATGTCTGGAATTTTAATGTTAAATCGATACACCCATTGTAAATAATGTTTATTATACATGCAAGCACCGCATAAGGAACGTTGCTGCAAAGAAAATACCATCAGAAATGATTCTGAACTATAAATTGCTGGAAATACAGAATAAAGAAAAAAGGGAGTTCTTCCATGGTGGGTCATACCCTTCATCAGTCAAGTCTGGTGCCCTGTCTCTGTCCTATATCATATACCTCACAAGATGAAAGTCCTTCAATATACCTGCTTTGTTGTAGATTTTTTTTTTAATTTGTAACTTTGGAAAGAAACATTCCCCTTAGATGGTTAACAAACCAGCCTTGACAAATGAGATTTGATTACTTCTGCTTCAGCCTGAATAAAACTAAAATGTTATCACCAGATTATCCACGCACACTGTCAATTCAGGGATGATATTTGGACCAATTTCACTACTGATGTATGTTTATTATCTCCGCATGTTATGGTAGTTTTAGATCAGAATTGAGTTTGTCCCTTAAACCTTTAATTTTCTCCTTCATAAGCTCACAATAATAATCTGGCCATGCTTTAAATTATTCAGTTGTAATTTGTAAGTAGCGTTTTCTGTGCATCTGCTAGTATCAGTGAAATATTAAAGTGTGTTGTGCTGCAGCTGAAATATGCTACAGTGTGCTTAGGCAGAGTTGCTTGAAAGAACACAAAATAGTATTAAAAATGAAAATAACTGCTAGCTATTGACTGACAGGATCAGTATTGCAGAAAAAACATCCTAAATTGGGTTATGCTCCAAAAAGAAATGAAGGGAAGAAATCGACACTTTCCAAGTAAGAGGACAAATCAAGAACAAAGAAACCAAAAAAAACCACCACTCCAAAGAACCACACATTTTCCAGAAAAGCTTTTTTTTCTTTTACAGACACTGAAAAGTAAAGCAAAACAAAACACAAAGCAGAATTATTTGACCATATCCCTTTAAGTGCCCAAAGTACTGCTACAACTTGGATTATGATCTCAAATTCTCCTGCCAGAGTTGCTGTCCTTCACGTTCTGCATTCACAGTCCTCCATCATTTGTTGGAGGGGAGACCTGCCACAAATGCAAGGAGAGGATTGAAAGTCTGGGGGCTGAATACATTTTTTATTTCTTTGCATTTTTAGTCAAAAAAGAAAACCCCTCATCCATCACTTTGATAGAAGTCCACAGGGCACCCATTTATTCCATTCAGAACAGGATCCAATGAGTTCAGATCCTTATTTATGTTCTTTCAATGCTCAGATGTTACATTTTCTTGGCTGTTATCTGAGCATTACTATTTATTATTAGACTGCAATAGAGATCCTATTGTAATGAACTGTGATACACTGACATATTTCATGTTTGCTGGTCATATTAAATTTATTGCAATTACTCTTGAAAAGGATAGCGTAATTTACTGAAATCTCATTCTGGGAAAGGGAACTCCTGTAGAAGGCTCTCACTGAATTTTCTATGAGCCTGTGCTAAGATCTTCTGTTCCAAGAGCTTGAATGATTGCCAGTCAGCCTAATACTCATGCTTTACATAATAGAAAATTTTAATTAAAAAATGAGCAATAAGTTCATGATAGATTTGTTTCATATCAATACAGAGAACATGCAGTTCTAGGTTTTTTATAAAATAAGCCATGTGTTAAAATGAAATTCCAAGAAAGAAAATGAGGAAAAGGCTTTAAAATAAACCTTTCACATGAAATAAGTCTGTCTATTGAGATGCTTTATTTCCAAAAATGTGCTCTGCTTTGAGAAGTTTGGCTGCTAATTTGATATCGCAGTGGAAACTTCTGAGATGAGTTCCTGTCCTAGGTAACTCCATCAGGTCTGCTGAGCCCACTCTAAATCCCTGTATTAGGTCTGCTGAGGGCAGTAGGGGACCTCAGCCCAAGACCCAGTCTGAAAGGTGAAACAAAGGAGATGGCCGGGACAAGGCCAGGAGGCAGAGGGGTTGGGTTTTTGCAGTCAGCTGGAGAACTGCGGGTTCATCTCTCCCCAAAGGCCTGGTGAAGGCTCGAGTGCTGCCCCATGATCACATGCCATGATGACTGGCAGCGTGCTCCTGGCACAGTTTCCAGGGAAGGCCTGGGAACAGCCGGTCTGTGGGTGAAGTACGGGCCAGAGGTTGTTCCCAAAAGGCAGTATGGACGAGGTCAGCCTGTTTTGGTGTCCAGGTTTTAGTCCTATGAACACGAGCCACGGACAGTACTTGCACCTGTAGTCTGCAAGAGCTACTACAGCCCCTTTCCCAGCTCCCCCATGTCTCCCAGGGAACCAGGTGAAACTCTCCTCCTGGAGAAGCTTGCATGTGGGAACTGCCCAGACATGCAGAGCGTGACCATGACTTGCTCTTCAGCCCTTGACAATATCCACCCCCAAAAAGGGCCCTGACCCTGCCAAGGCAGCTCCTTACTGAGGGCAGCAAAGTTGTGTCAGCATATTCATACAACATACGTGTTCTCCATAGCTCGGCCCTTTTCCCAGGCTGAGCTTTGGGATAAATATTGCAAGATTTAATATCATTTAAAAAAGTGTTTGTTAAATTAAAAAATACTTTAAATCAAAACAGTCATACAGACACATTGCAGTGATCTAGGCAGTCTTCAGCAATATTCATTACTGTTATTTTATTGATTTTGTTGATGTTGCACCTGGGATGAATTTGGCTGCTTCTTCCTAAAAATACCACTTGAAGTCTTACTGATAGTAATCAAGCGAGCATCTCATTATATTATCCCCTAGTTTCTTAACAATAGGAGGGAATAACCACCAGGGAAGGAGGAAAAGGCTAATCCATAAATTTCTCATTAGCCAAAAGAGAGAGAAACATTTGCTTGAATAATTGAATATGTTTAGCATCACAGCCTGCAGTTAATCATGTTTACTTACCCTTACTTTCCCAGTATTCACAGAATGATACTGCACGGGTTTTAACACAACATTAACAGCTATCAATATGCAAACTGACTGTTCAAAAGTACATCTAAAGATGCACATTTTAAAAGCAATGAGAGACGACCTGTATTCAGAGTGATGCGAAAAACAATTAACTTTGCATATTGCACCATCAATCTAATTAAGGATCAATAGTAAGCAAAACTTAGAAATTAAGCTAAAGTGAATGATTCACAACAAATAATTTACCCAATTAATTTGCTCTAGTTTTCTGCTTGAGAGGGTTTTTTTTGTTCTGTTTGTTTGTTTTGGGTTTTTGTGGAGTGTTTTTTTTTGCAGTCAATGATTTGAAAATTTTTTGTTTACATAGACTATTAGATTTATCAAAATGCAAAATCTGTCCTTCATTTCTACTGTGTTATAAACTATTCAGAACACAAAAGAAAGCCTTTGATAAGATATATCCAGTACATTATTGCAAATCATTTGTGACATGAGAACAGCTTGGAAACAGAAGAGACAAGGGTGATTCTAGCATCATAAAATTTTAGAGAATTTCTCTTAATATCTCACCTTAACCTTCCTTGCTGCAAGTTATGACCATCTGCTCTTGTCCTTTTCACCGTGCATAGAGAGAACAGGTTGTTCTCTTGCTCTTCATGGAAGAACTTACTTTAAGACTGAATGTCTCTATTCAAGTCCTGACCCTGACTCAAGCTTTTCTTGCAGCCTTTGTTTTCTAGTTTTGTAATCTTTGTCATTGCTCTTCTACTGACTAACCTACATATGTTTGGAAATACCTTTCCCACATTAGCTTTCATGTTCTCTGCTGGGAGGACCATATGTCAAGGTCACCTGAAATTCTAATCCCATCTGTCAACTTCCTCACTCTCTCATCCACCTGATGGCATAAGCAAATTTTAGTGATCAAATTTTCACCCCAAAGTAACAAGATATATTGAATACTCCTAGATCCAAGAGAAACACACATGCTGTTGCATTCAGTACATTCTTTTAGTTTCACATGTTCATGAATGAGAAGTCATTCACACTCTTGATTGTTTTTTTCCCCCCCTCAGTTCCTATTTTGTGTCATACTGTACTGCTATCCTGTCAAAGCATCCTTCACAAGAACTGGAGCTATGTTAACATGATAGAAAGGTTCATGTAAATTCTGTGATTAGATTTGTTTTTCTTGTACTATTTTTGACAATTTCCCAGCAGAAATATAAAAGTGAAACTTAAATTGTGAACACACAGAAATGTGACAGCTGAAATACCAGTTGCAAACTTATAATTTCTTAGGCATTTCCATTTGACTAACAGCAACACATTTTTTTTTTCTAAATACTGATTTCCATTAAACAAAAGAACCAGTTTTCTAGGGCACAACTTGTACTGCAAGTGAGGTAACTTGGCAAAAACATCCTTATCAGAGTTCTAAGTCAACAAAGTATATGGCAGTCAATGCCATTTAATCCACCCACCAAACAGTGCCTCAGATACCAAGGAAATTCAAAATTGCTTCACCCTTCCATGTAAGCGTTGTATGACTTTGCTAAAGTCAGGAGGATGGTAAGTAGCAAGTACTACAGATGTGGTGATAATGAGTATACTTATAATAGTCTATATCACACAGATGTGAGCATGCTTTGCACAATCTCTCAGCCAAAACACCAAGTACATGCTCGCAACAGCATGTGGCTAAGACCAAGACAGTCAGAATACGCTGGTGATATGGTTTCAGTTCTGGGAAGATAAGTTAGTTGCTGGCCAAGACCCAGACACAGGATGAAAAGACACCCAACAAGCATAAATAGACCAAGCAACATATAGATCTCTGGGTCTTTGAAAGTACGTTCCACACTCCATCAGTTTTGTGTATTAAAAAGATTATTGTTTAATTTAAATGTAATAAACTGGCAATGTGTCAACAACTGGGGACCCTTACAATACAGTAGGTGGTTGGTTTAATGCATTCATTTTTTTTTTCTAATGGGTTTGTACTAAAGTGGTGTCATTGACGTGATCTAAGTAGCCGCTGACCTTGCATGAAACCTACTGTATCATGTACTTTCATGGAAATGTGACTATATAGGATCACAGCAGGCAACATACTGTTTTACAGAAAAATCAAGACATTCAGGTGCTTTGAATGGTGTGTATGCAACAGACTATTTGTGGATCTAAAGCATGGATATTTTCAGTTAATTTGGTGAACATCACACATTATTGAGACTAGTAACTACCATGGTGTGTACACTAGAAACCATGCATTTAGTTTGACCTATTTTTCATACCTAATTAGTGAAAATGGCATTCATTTTCATTGCCGTGCATTGCCACAGTTAGTTCTACCTATGTTTTGAATTCTAACTAGAAATCCTCATCACCCATTCTGTGCCTTCAGAGATGTGTTTCAAAACAGGAAAAATGTCTAAACTAAAACTAAGCAAAGCCAAGATTCTCATACTGGCAGCTAACTGCTCTATGGTCAAGGCTGAATTGAACCGTACCTTCTTTCAGGTTGGGTTTTGTTTTTTTTTTTTTCTTTTTCTTTTTCTTTTTAAATTTCACTATAGCCTTTGCTCTGGAAGCAACAAGTATACATGAAATTTCCACTTCTTTTGATGTATGTTATTGAAAGAGGCTTTTTGCAAGGCAATGGGGAAGAAAAAAAGCCAAACCCAAACAAACAAAACACAAACAACAAAACCCAACTAGAAATGTATTACCTAAATTATTATTTTTGTTTTAAATAGCCCTTCAACATTTTTCCTAAAGACTTATTTGCTCAAGACAATCTGTTCACAAGAACAGAGACCTGGAGCGTGCCTCCTGCATCAGCAGACTCCCTGTTCTGCTATTTTCGTGGTTTTACCCTTTTCATATAATCCCACTTACCAAGTTACAAAACACTATTTTAAGAAGTGTCAGCTTTCTTACCTCCTCCATTATCCCCACATCCACCCAGTTCTATTGGAAAGATATTGCAAGGATTATCCCTTCGTTCTTGTCAAGGCTGAACAGATCAGGCTCTTTACGTCTCTTTGGGTACCAGAAGCTTGCTACTTCACTGATCATCTCGCTGTCTCTTCGTTGAATGTAGGCCAGTTTGAAAGCTGGTCTTGATCAAAGCTGACCAGAGCTGAACACAATACTCTACATGATGTCTTACCAGTCTCTTGAAGAATGGCATCAGTTCTTCTAGTTTTAATACATCTAGCGACCCTCCTGAATACACGTGCTTCTTTCCTGGCCTCCTTAGCCATTCTGAAAAATAAAATGAAGGAAAAGTTGTTTCAGAGATTGCTTCTATGTTGTAAGATGGCCTAGAAAATGCTGGCATACCTAAAAACCTCATTTTATCCTGCTGCATGAGGAAGAATTACTGTTTTAGTTAGCCACATATTCAGACGGAAACTTTCAGAATAGTTGGAAAATTCATGCACATGTGCTAAATCGTTGACCTACATTTCTGCTTTACAATAGGTCACCAGACATTGAACACAAGTATAAGTTTCACAAATACATGAAGTACTTTGCATGGGATGCATTTGTCCATCATACTGAATTGACTTAATTATATCTATATTCCAGACTGTTTTTCAAAGCATTGTTGGAGATGTAAATGAGGTAGCAGGCACCTACAGAACAGCATTTATCTAGTATTACAGAAAAATTGCTTTTAAGACCATCAGTGTTAGTTAGTTTACATTTCAATGTTTTTTAAGAAGTTCACTGCTTTGAGTCCTAAAGTTGGTAAAGCTCCATATTTATTTTCCATAAATACAGAAACAGGTTGTCCTAGAGACTGTAATTTTCTTACAGTCTAGCTTTCCACTGTAGTCTGAGCTACAGTGTAATATCTCTGAAAAGAAAGTCTTTAGAGATCACAAACAATCAATTTCACAGTACAAGCAGTCGTAAATAGAGCTAAATTCCCTCTAGTAATAAACTATTCATCTTTGCGCTTCATTGAGTTCAAAGAAAAGCATTTTTCAGAGTTTAAGCAATTAAATTTACATTTTATTTTCTCCTCTAGAAAGGAAGTTATCAGAAAAGCATGGGATTAAGAAGCCACTGTGCTATTGGAGGTATTCTCTGCATATGAAATTTCAATTTAGCAAAGCATGTAAAACCCTAAAGGCAGTTAAGGCCCAATATGCTAAACCCATTTTGTTTTCACAGTGTATTTATTTTGTATCATCACTGACCCAGTTGGTTAGCTGCTGAATTAGGATGGCTGAGCATTAGATTCAGCTTGCAAAATCTACCCAGCACCCCCTACCAAACCAAACTGACAATTAACTAGGCAAATTAGCCAAAGTACATTTTGAAACATATGTTTATAAGTAGCATCCCAAAAGGTGAAGAGGCTGTGTTCGCACCAGAAATGTGCTGCCTTTAAAGGAGTGCTGGGGATGGGACCCGGCAGTGCTCAATGGACAACAGGGACAGACGTTCCCACACAGACGCAGCGAGTGCTCCTGGCTGCTCACTGCTGTCTTCCTCCCTCCCTCCCTCCCACCTGACCCGCAGACCAAGCTGCCTGTGGGATCACCCCGACATCGTTCCAGCCAGCATGTGCCAGAGTACTTAAACAGCTCAAAAAGTCTGTTTTTGCTAAATGAGGCTCATGTTGACTAAAACCAATTAAGCAGCATTCGCATCAGCAGGTCTGAGAGAATTACCTGCTGATTTCTCTGCAGGACATTGTAACCTCCGTACGGGTACACCTCCTTACCTGCTTCATGCAGGCACAGCCCTGCCAGCAAGGCTGAATTCTGCATCATCGTATCTTCCTCAAGCTCACCCCCTCTTTCAGATGGAAAGAAGCTGTAGTGACAGGAATCCAGTTTCACTGGCAAAACTCTCCCTTTACTTTTTATCCGCACAGCTACTCAAGTTGAGATTCACACTCCGCCTGCACAGTCTAATTTCCAGGCAGCACAAATACCAGCGCTATGTCTTACGACTGGGAGCAAAACACACGACTTCAGGCAGTGCGCGTTCCATTGCTGTTGGGGCACTGGGGATAGAACGATGCCTCCCTCTGAAAGAAACACATATAAACCCAAGATTCCAGCCACCTATGGATATTGTTAAAGATCCCCTAGTGCTCTTTATAAGTGCAAAAATTGTAGTTTTGGTGTCTTGGCCAGATTCTGCCTCAGGTAGTTACAGTTTGTCAGCCAGCACTTCCCCATGCAGATCGGGCTGGGCTGCTGTGCAGCCAAGCAGTCCCCTTGTTTCACAGCTTTTCAGTAGTGCATGAAATGATCCCCACACACGATCTGAATACCTTTAAAGCTCACCTTCAATAGGAAAGGAACTGCACAGGGGTAAAGTCATCATTACTATCACCATATAGTTTCACGCTTGATTTAGTGACTTTTCTTTTTTACGGGTTCCAGAGTGTTAGAACTGTATTGACAGTCTATCCCACAGAAATGTCTTTGCTTGTGTTGAAAAACAAGTTTTAAATAACATCTTGCAGATGCCAGTTAAAATCTCTTCAGAGATCTTTAGTCATTTAATGGTATTTGGTTTCTTTTACACTGTAATAGACTAAATGCAGCTGAACTAGTTGCTTTGCATGGACTTACTTGTCTAATTTTGCTGTCTTTTCAGGTATGCAAAACAGCTGTGGCACAACCACAATTGTTTACTTGCTCATGTTATTTGCACATTGCTCTGTCAATAAATTGAACTAGTACATTTGGGCAGATTTCTCAGTTGCAGTTGGATTTCACCAGTTCAGCTGTGCAGGTGCTCATCATCTACACAAACTGATGACTACCCAAACTGGATGAAACACCCATTTATAAGCAGAAGCAATGATTGCAGAAATTACTTGGGGAAGTGAGCAATCTCCCCATGAAAAGGTGAATGAAAACAATGTACTGGTACTGTGATATAGATGTAGCCCATTGAAAAAACCCTTAATTTTAAAACAAGCCAGAATTCTGGAAACACATAAGGAAGGATTTTCACATGGTGAAGCATGTGACCATGGTGTTAAATATCAGTGACAGGAACCTAGCAGCAATTGAAAGGCGGGTCCTGTTAGGGAGAGGACTGTGGAGAAGTAAAGCTCCTAGTGAGCTTTTTCCATGAGGAAACACAAGAACTAAGCGTTCTGATACTAGAATCCAGGCAAGAAATGGGAGCAGCTGAACTGGGTCAAAAAAACCCCAATCTAAATGTCAGCCATGGAAAGGACAGACAGAGGCAAGAGAAACGTGGAAGTCCAGAAAAAGCCAGGACAAAAGCTAGTTAGTAGGCAGAATGACAGGCTGAAGGCACCATTTATTTATTCAGTCACACGAACTTACTGCTGGGACTCTGAGATGTGGGGACTTCACTGGGGTTGAGAGCCATGAAAGTCTGAAATGGCTGTGAAACTTGCAAAGCAGCTGCGGTACCGCATTCGGTTCAACACTATATGGGGAAAAGAAACTGAGGTAGGTGCAGAAACTGAGGTAGGTGTGCACTTGAAGCTTTTAGAAAGACGACCTTCCTTGTGGGAGTGCTTTAGGAAGACAGATGTCCAAAAACATTTTCAATCTGTTCTTGCTGTATCTTACAAGGAAAGTTACTATGTTTTATTTCATATGTATATGCTAGATTTAAAATTAGTTCTGCTCTTCAAAAGAGGAAGCCAAATTTGTTCTTTTAGGGGACACCTTTCAGATCTTTTTGTCACATCTGTATTGAGTAGTTACTCCAAAGACCCAATGAAAACTCCTCAGTCCATAACCCCTGCCTGGTACAGGGGCTTGCCACCTGCTCATTTTGTCGTGCAACCAAAGGTCTCGCCTCCCTTCAATGACCTGCCCTTACTGCTCCAGAAAATGCTTTCTCAGTGGCTGCTGATGAGGTGCAGGCAGGGGCCACAGGCACGTGCTGCGCTGGCGCCGCTGTGGGCCAATGCAGGGAGGCACACTGGCGGACAGATGTCCTGCTCCGGGGTTACCAGCGCAGTATCAAAAATTTGTCTTTAAACAAAGGGCCGATCTGCTAGGCCACGGATCCTCCCTCGTGCCTAGATACCTTCTTACCAGCGCTGGCAGCAAGCACTCACTCATTTGTAGTTTGTCAGCTTCTTTAGAAATTACCGGATGCCAGATTTCATGTGGCAAATGATCACAAAAAAAGGCATTTTCTAATCAACCTCTGCTTCTTCCAAATATGGTATTTTAAGATTACCAATGCCACTTTAGCTTAAACAACTAACTTAAAGCTGGTTTTCCACATACATTTTGTTTTTCACAGAATGTAAGAAGAGCAATCCTCATGTACCTCACTGTTGACTCAACCATTGCAGTTCAAATGACTGCTGAAAGATGATTAAAGAGCTCTGCGACAATCATTTGACAATAAGAAAAACACCACCACATAACATTTCTAAAAAAATTATTCACTATAGAGGTTGATAATTTTTTTTTCAAATATTTTATCATATTTTAGGAATAAGTGGAATGGATGCAGTAACATCTTTGGTGTGTGTTAATTTTTGAAATTACTACAGCCTTTTCTGACTGTATCCACTTTAAACCAAATAAATCCATTAGAAGCTTGTATAACTTTAAATTTCATATTTAAAGACAGAACAGTACTACTCAGATTTTTTTTAAAAAAAAAATTCTCAGTCTGCTGTGGTAAAGAAAGTTTGCATTGCTGCACATCCTATAATAGATACATAAACATCCTCACACCTTCCCAATTAAATAATTTGCTTTCTATTTTAACAAAAAACAAAATCAAGTACTTTAGTAAGACACTAAGGAACAATTTGAATCACAGGTTCATTTTTCTATACACCCTTTCAATATAAGTATGTATGGATATATTTACAAACACATAAAACTGAGGCTCATTTCTTGTTGCTCTGATTATATGCGGTATTTTTGTTAAATCCAACATGACATAGACAATGTACTTGTCCAGTGTTTCTTTAAATGGCACTGGGGTATTCTGACTTATTGCTTGGGCTTGTCTACTAAAACACTTAAAATCAAAGTAACCTTGCTACCTCCAAATCAATGTTAAATTTAGTACAGTAGTTCTGCAACTTTTGAAAATAAAAAAAAAACAACACACAACAAGTTAGCTCAGGAGAATTATCTTTCAATGCAGAATTCAAATAGATACCAGTCTTCCATCCCATCATCTCCTTTCTATGTACAATGACAGATGACACAGGACAGAGAGGGACAACAAACCGAAAAAAAAAAAAAAAATATTTAAAACGTGCAGGTAAATATTTGCTGAAAAGTAAAAAAAAAAAAAAAAACAACCAAAACCCACAAACAAAAACCCAACAAACCAACCAAAAAAACCCCCAACAAAACAACACAACACTACAAAAAACCCCACCCAAACAAATTCTGCAAGAATGTTGTTGGATTTCAGTAAATATACTCTTTACTCAAGCCAAACCAGTACCTCGAGCCTACAAAGCACTGAAGAAAATGTGCATCTCTTACATGATATTTTTGGATTCAAAAGACTATAAAGTTTAACAAGCCAAAGACTTTATGCAAGTACAGTGCGTATCCTAAAGGATAAACATACTGACATCACAGTTAAGGTTCTTTACTAAAGTTAAAGAATATCACATCAGCTGTGAATGCCATTCACAATATTTCTTTGTGAGGTGCCAGTAATATACAGCCCATCTTTTCATCAGTACTGTCCTAAACAAATTTAAGACTGGTATAAATCCCAGATTAAGAAGCTAGGAATTGTCATTGTCCATTTATCCTGGAGGGAGGGGAGAGGAGAGGAGAGGAGGGGAAAAAAAAGAAGAAAGGGAGGGAGAGAGGGGAAGAACAGCACTATTCCCTTTCTCTTTTTCCAGCCATCACTCTTCAGCACTGCCTGTCTCCTCCAAAGGCCAGAGGTGAGATTCTGACACAGCAATGGCACTGAAACTCCGCTGCCATCGTAGTGACACTAAAATTTCCAACTACATTTGCTGCATCCAGAAGGGATTCTCTCCCCACCCCCCCCATTCCAATATAACAGTTTATTGGCACTACACTAACACCACCTCTAAAGAAAGGACTAGTTCGTTCCACCGAAGAGAGGTCAGTTCGATGAGGGATTTTGACAGGGTCAACATAAAACACATAATCAAGATTGTATAAAGTTTAAAAATTCTGAACTTACTCTCTGAAGTCTAACCAGCTTGATTTTTTAAGCTAGCTCCTTGCCAGAGGCTGTAGTGAATACTAGAAATTTATGCGAGTTCGAAGGACTAGTGGACAAGTTCACAGAAGATAACTCCACCATAAAGGCTCCCCACTCCCCCTGGCCCACTATGCCCTTGATCCGCTGAGCATTGGAGGCCACCCTAGGAAACACTAGTCTGGTTTGACTTGAAACTTTGGCAGCTAAAATAATTTTAAAACAAAGCACCTATCAGACTACTCAACAAGGACTTAGATCAGATTGGATGGTCGGAAATAAGGCATCTTTAGAGAGGCTTAGCATGTGTTTGAACATGGGCTGTCAGGAGGTCTCACAGACCAGGCACAGAAAAGGCAGGCTGATGCACACAAGCGAGGCTTCAAGACTATGGTGTAAACTGCGTAGTCCTGAAAGTAACTGATCCAACTTGAGATCTTTTATCCACCTTAGAATTCTACCTGCCATCACATTTTGATCAGGATTTCGAGCATTCTAAGAAACTTGGAAATTTTAGTGTTTGCCGTTTCACTTAGGGTTCTTGATACTATTAAAAGTTGATTATTCTAAAAACAAAACATCTCCTCCTTCAACCCTCTGGGTAGAAATCATTCTCAAAGTTAGAGCTGTTTTAAGCCCAGAAGAGATAGAATTCAGTCCTGAGTCAGGTAACAGTTTTTTTCCCTCCTTAAAAGTGTTACAGTTAAAAGCTTTTTTTCTCCTAGCCCAGCAGAGCTAGAAACAGGATCCATAGCCCACTGGTGAAAAAGGAAGATGCCCAACCTTCCTGGAATACAAAGAATGTTTCTTCTCCTAGAAGCCACTTGGGCACTGGGCTTAAAAATCAGACAGTGCTTTAGATTTTATATTTAAACTATTTGAAATCATCTATAGCACTTTAAGGACTCAGAAAGAGTAAGTATATTTAGCTCACTATGACTCTTCCTATCTGAAGACTACAAAGCACTTAAGTTAAATATCATAATTTCCATTTTTTACAGAGGAAAGGCACAATTCAACTTGTCCAGAGCCATAGAATAGGTCATTGCTGTGACCGAAATAGCTGGATTTATGGAAATTAAAAATCACACAGTTTAAGGGCAGAATGACACAAAACTCATTCTCAGGGGGCTCTAAAGTAGACTTCCTCTAATCTTTATTTCTTGCTCTCCACACACACTATGGTGCGGCAAAGCAGAAAGACTGAGAGCAGGGGTTTGTTTGTAATAATTGTACTACTTATTACTTAAAAAAATAATGTCAGATATGTCAGTAAAAGGTGTATACTACAACTTCAAGTCTCATAGCTCCACAGTTTAATTAAAGGTCTTATACCTTATGCATAAAGGTCTTATGTACATACACACACAAAATCTGAATGTTGCATTCACAAGCATTGAAATCCATGCACATCCCTAAAGGATAAACACTATCTGTACCCAAATATACCCACCATATTGATACAGTCTCGTGCTTAGATACACTTATACCACTGTCAAAGTGCTCATACCAAGACAAGACATTCCTAGAGTAGATACTGTTTCCCCCCAAACTCAGATCAGTATGCTTCTAAAATAGTTATGCAGCAAGCATTACCAGATTTTTTCACTAAAATGAGCCTGCAGGACCTGTGACATGACCCTTTTTGTTTGTTTGGTATCTCAGACAGCTAGCAGGGATTCTGGTCATCCTTAATACACTTTCAATTTCACTCTTTACCCCTTCTATCTGCTAGGGAGGAAGGGGTAATGTAACAACACAAATTTGCCATTATTGTAGAAAGCCATTACCAGGAAAAAGCGTTACTTTATGCTATATAGCACAGCAGACAGGCAAAAGATTTAGGGCTTTCTGTAGTCTAGAATCACCAAAAATCTGACTACTTTCTAAACCAAAATAATTTTATTCCCCGCCCCCTCCCCCCCCCC
>KL262173.1:2249-29826 GCA_000699545.1 Podiceps cristatus | reverse complement strand
CGCACCCCCCCAGGCTAGATTGTGCCTTCAGATACACTTGTTCAAATCCTATGGGACTTGCACACACTTATCTGAGCGTAGCCTTAGAGACAAATGCTTTCCCATTCCAACACATTGTGTTATCTGTTATCTATATCTTCCTGTTTCTTTTTCTATCACACCTGAATCTTGGGGGACACCATAAAAAAGTGTAGCATGTTCTATTTGTTGACAGTTTCATTTGTAAAAGAAGATTCAATAATGCAATATCAGTGCTGGTCATCGGTAAGTGTAAATGGGGTCTTGCTGTCAGTGGCATACCACAGCTGCATTTCTTTTCTCCTCTCATCATGCCTAAAGATAAGTTGAAAATGCAGAAAGATAAAAATAAGAGCAGGAGAATACAAACTATCCCTACCAAGTTCAAGAAAATACAGTGATCTGCCAGAATGCTAAATAAAGCAGAAAAATCCCAAAAGCCAAGATATTACACAATAAGACTATTTCCTCTTACACACACACAGATATAATAAACACCAAGGTCCATCTCTCCTCCTCCCAACTCCATCTTTCAGACCTAATAAATCTCAATAATTATTAAAAAACTCTCAACATTAAATCAGTGAACATTTTTTTTCCCACCTAGCCACCAGCTATCTGTGTTTTACAGACTTTCAAAGGAAAGGAAAAACTGTTCAGGTAGAGACCACGTGCGACAACACCAGCACCTTTTATTGTTTTCTCCCTCATCTGTTACATTACCCACTGACCACAGAGACATGCTTTTAAGTTAATAAGATCAAGCAAGGCAAATCTATATTCAAACCTTAAATTTTGTGCCACTTAAGATCATTTGGATGGGACGTGATGGCCTAATGTTTCTTTCACAACATCCAGATTAAAATGGCTTTTAAGTGTTCTTGATGGTCATTTAAGGAAAATGAAAGTAGAAAATTTAATAGTTTAAGTCATCTGAATTTTAGTAGTTCTGGAAAACTCAGTAATACAACTGTTGTCCTTTGCAGCCAAAACTGTTTTATAGTTCCAGAGTACAGTTTCTGGGAAATGAACAATGGGTTTGTTATTATTTGCAAATATACAGTATTCAATAAGCAAGTTGTTCTGCAGTAACCTAAATTTAGGGTTTATTAGGCAATGGGCTCAAAGTTGTATGCATAATGCTTTATTATTATTACTTTATTTATACTGACTAACATTAATCCTAACTGGCTTTTTACAATGGGTTCAAGCTAGCTATATGTAGGAATCAAGGACTCTTTCAACTTCATGGAGTCTTTCTCTGGATACTTAATAATGATTTAACAAATCCCTGCTAGAGATGACCATCCTTAAGAACTCAGTGTCCTCCAAAGTTGTTTTGCCCTGAAAAATGTTATTCCTTTAATACCTTGAACAGAGGACTCAGAAACCTGACAGCATTGCTAATAATTTTTTAAGAAGCTCAAACCATCTAACCAAACACTCCTGTAGGAAAGATCCCCCCTGTGTAAAGTCCGTAGGAACAACAACAAACAAACAAGAACAAAAAAACCCCACAACAACACACAAAGGCATTTTAATGTAGTATTTGCCTCAAATTCAATATTATCTAAACTTTTATCTGCTGGTGACCCACTTACAGTCCAAAAATCTAAGAGACTTGACATATCTACAATAACAAATTGAGTCTCTTTCTGAGGGGGAATTTACTAAACTCCTTCATCTGAATGCTTGATATACTTGTTTTCGATTGTGTCCCCCACCTCCTTGTTGCCTTTTTTTTTTTTTTTAAAAAAAAAAAAAAAAAAAAAAAAAAGGAAAAAAGAAAAGAGAAAAGCTACAATCCTAGGAAGTTATTTAGCTGCAGTGCAAAGCATCCATGACCTGATTGCAACCACGACCACAGTCTAAGCTTTTAATTAAAATGGATTATCATAGTTTCGTCTATATTCTTCTTTCTTCAATCACATACCAAATCCTCCAAATCCAAGCTTTCTATTTTCAGACCATTTAAAACCATTACAGCTTTGAATCACCATACTGTCATTAGCCATCTAGGTGCCAATCACACATTGTTGTGCCATCCTGTTTGAACAGCGTAAGATTTCTAGTTAGGTTTCTGAAAGCACAACTTTTTGTTTGAAGTAAGTTTCTCAGAAAATTGTGTGTAGTTTCAATGTTAAAATAAATGCAAAAAAAAAAAAAATGCTGGAAATAAATTGCTGTAGAAATACTGTCAGTGAACACGGGCTTTTGAAAAGAATAAAAGAAGTCTGGATATGGTAGTTACTGTCAGCATTATCCTTCCTATAGAAGAGGAACTGAAAAGCAGACACTTACACAGTTCCACCATTTAGTAGCAAAACCTACTAGTCCATGAAATCAGAAGCTGTAAGAAAGGAATGTTTTTATTGTATCAAAAGAGCAGAGAAGAGTAGCTTGGCTCTTGCAGTTCCCAGAGGGCCTCAAAGCCTTGAAGCATTAAATCATAAATCTGGGAAATATGCAGGTCTAATTTTGCAGCAAGTAGAAACAAAAACAGAAAACATCTTTGGATTGTTTTGGAACAGCTTGATGATGCAAGATACCGAGAAACCTACACCTATGGTAGCTACAAACACCTTGTTCAAAACAGACCTATGTCTGCCTCCGTTTTCTCTGTTCTGCTTAGCCAGAAACCTACCTTAGGGGGGGAAGCAAATAAAGGTGACCCTCTGACACATAGTATATTAAAAAAAAAAAAAGGTAAAATTAAAAACAGGAATTGGGCTTTTTCTACATTCACTCTCACAGGATGAGAATAGGGGAGTGATAGAACCAAGCCATAGAAAATTTAAACCTCTCCTCTCACCCAGTCCAAACAGAACAAAAACCCACTGCACTTTCTTTAAACCAAACAAATAATTAGCAAAACTTATTGTCAGATCTAATCTTTGGAGATCAGAATGTCAGGCAGAAATCCACACATCCTTGAGTATTGGAGAAATAATGAGAATCTTCATAATTACACTGGAGTAAGGGCTAAAACATCACTGTTAATTCCCGAGGATTAGGCAAGCTTTTTCTGCGAACAGATTGTTCAGTTCTGCCCACAGCAAGTCTTTCCCCCCTTGTCTGGAGTGTTTGATGCTGCTCCCAAAGAAAACGGCGGATAACTGAAACAGTATAGATGTATTTTTTACAGATGCAATCATTAGTAGAGCAAAAAATTCAAAAGATGAAAATGGTATTTTGAACACACATTCCGATATATGAGGCATATCAGAAAGTCAATCACAGAACTGGATGCATAGTTTATTCTGTGTTAAAATGAAACTAAATTACTGTCTACGAGTAATAGAATGAATGAAAGAATATGGAAAGAAACAAATATCAATATACAGAAAATGCTACTACAAAAAAAGTCTTATTTATTTCCTAGTCACTAAAAAAGATTAAAAACTTTGCAGTCCACAGACTGGCTCTCAACAATTGGACTAAGAGAGCCACATGCTGCTCAAGGTCCCAGCAGAGCAGCCAGTCGAAAGAAAAACCACCAAACATATCAGCAGTCAAGTACAGAGTTATCCTTGAGAAAGTGGGGAACGGTGACTGAGCAGATCCTCTGGACTGAAAGAAAAAGACCCAATTGTCACAGAGAAGACACCAAAAAAAAGACCCTCAATAACTCTGAAAAGATAAATGGGGAAAAACTCTGTGGCGTCAGCCCTGGAGAACTCAGCTTGTTTCTAAAGGTGGGCTCAGGGTGGGGGTTTCCTCCACTGCTGCCAGGCCGTGCCTCAGGCAGTCCTGTTGCGGGTGCGTAGCGAGCAGCCAGAACACCCGATTCTGCCAGCGGCCTGATGTTTTCCCCCAGCACTGCTGACCTGAGACAGGGTTGCCTTTCTTGCAAGAACGCTACCCTCAGTGGCTACACGACCAGCCTCCCCATCAGCATGTCCGGCGCTCCCACATGCCACACCACTGCTCTCCGTGCAGTCCTTCCCCCTGGAACAGAGGCTGTATTGAAATATGTTGTAGAAGCTGATCAAGGACACATCGCTACAGCACTAAATAAACCATAGAAGCTGCCACGGGAATAAATAACTCTACTGAGCAGCTCAGGGAACAGGAAGGACAGCAGGTGAGCTGCCAAGTGTGACCAGGAGCTGCACTGCACACAAAATGTTTTATTCTTGAGTTCCACAGGCATGGTAGGTCCTGATGGTCGGTTAAAATGGAGACAGCTGGAGAAGCCAAAATTTTCTGCCTGCAGGAAGACTTCATAGGCAAGTGTTTACTAAATCACCTCCACAAGTAAGCAGTTATTTGTTTTAAGATGGCCACGGGGTTTTGAGAAAACCAAAGGCAACAGAAAACCAGCAAGAGTGGCATCACTAAGTTTAGCTGCAAAAAGACATGGCGATAACTACTTTTTAATTAGTCATGGCTAAAGTGATAAGATGTCTTGAGATGTTTCACTGATTGAGGATTTGCCTGCTGTACAGCATGAGGTAGGAAGTATGCGAGTCTGGATTAGAGTTGCTGAAATGCTGCATGATTAAATGGACACCTTATGCCTTTAAAGATTTGTTCAGTATTTAGTTCCATATGATTCAGTTTCAGAAGTGGGAAGCAACAATTAAGTTATTCTGAAGTAGAAAGTACTATCAGTATTTTCAGAGGCTATAAAACAATAAATCTGCTTATATTTAGATATGGAACAATACCTCATCTCAGGAATATTTGACCAGTTACTGGGGAAGGACCACAGCAAGTGTTTAGAAAGCTTGAAATTGAAAGCTAGATGGATTTTGAGCTTTTTTTATTCTTTCCATCCCTATGGAAAGGAATTTTTACTAGAGTTAAAAAAAAAAAAAAAAAAAGAAGATAAATTATGTCTTAAGCAGCTTCATTGTATTCATTAATAATATAGTACCCAAAACTTGCGTACAAAGACCAATTTTCTGGTATTGTAAGTGAACCCCTTGTCTTTGCGAGTTTTATTGTTTCCATAATTTCACAAAAGTGACCTTGGAATAGTAAAACAAATGCTACTTAAAATGGTTGGTTTGTTTGTTTGGGTTTTTTTGTGGGGTTTTTTTGGTTTTGTTTTTGTCTTTTTTGTATCCATATTGAGTCAGTAAATGGAATTAAATGAAAAATACCTAAGATCTATCCCAGCTGCTATCAGCTCTATTTGCTCTATTTTTGCCTTCTTTAGATACAAATTCTGGCTATGTAGTAGATAGTCAGAATCTAAATAAAATTTCAAGAAATACTTCAAATAATCAGTGCACATCAGTAATAGACTTCATCAAGAGACTACTTTCTTTTTATTAACACCATTAGTAAACCACTCATCTAAAATTGTATGGAAGTATGGGAAGACACTCCTAAGGACTGAGAATATTTATCAAGTTTTGATGACAGATCAGGACTCAGATGATTTGTTTGTGTTCTGTTAAGCCTTACTTAGCTTACAGAACATCTTAAAGGAATGATAGTTTGATGTATTGAAAGTTTTCTGTAAATATAAATTTTTATAGGTAATCAATAAAATTAATTTTTATTTGTAAACCAATTGATAATGTATAATCAAATGCCTATTCCCAGACAGGAAAAAAATAGGTACCTGTCTTTAAAACGGGAAGAATATTTTATTTGCAAAACACTATATAGAAACATGCATGGATAGAGTACTGAAACGCAGTAAAACGGGACAATTACATTTTTTCCCCTTATTTCATGTAATAAATGATTACATATTTAGTGCATATTGAAGGTTTCTAGTTTAACTGTTTCAAAGCTTGTAATTTTGCTTGGGATGCTTTGTATTACTTTCACACAGAAGAAAATATTTGTCCTCTGGTGGAAAGACTGTGGTGCATTGGGTCCTTTGTGTGATTTCTGTCCTTCTAGAACTACAGCCTAAAGTATTAGCTCGTAACTGTAGCAAAGCAACGTGTCAACACACACAAACAACATCATGAAAACCACAAAACACCACACTAAAAATACCTCCACAACAACAACACAAAAACAAGAACCCCAAACCAGCACAAAAAGAATCTGACAGCATGCAGGATTACTGCAGGTCTTCAGCTGTGCATTTCAGACACACTCCTCTACAGTTTAAATGATTTGACTAAGCTTTTCTCATTGAAAAAAAAAAATCTCAGATCAATTCAAAACCTAGTAATAGCAGATTACAGCCCCACACATAATTCATTAAAGAAAAACTAAGTTAAAGGATATAGTAAGTAGCTGTGCTGTCTTGAACAGCTCCTTCCCTAGGCTGAACATGAGCAAACCTCTACATCAAAGACTAGACTTCACTTCGTTCTCCACCATATCCCAAGGTATAGTGTCTCCCCAGTCCCACTGGAGCAACTGCTGTATTTTAGGTTTGAAGATTCTGACTTACGTGCGGAAACAAATTAAAATCTGACATTTATGGAAGTTACCGAAGACACAGCTCAGTGCATTCAACCTTCTCCCCACAGACACTGCCCCAACCACAGCATCTGCTGCTACTGTAAAGTGATGCCTGGTGCTTCGGAAAGAAGGGACAGGAATCTCGGGAACAAAGGAGAGGAAAGAGCAAATGGGAATTACTTTTAATGCGCTAACATTTGTAAACTTGAATTCCAGTTTATCTGAAGGCAAAATACAAACAAGACCTTTAGGACGGTCTTTTCCTTTTTCAGCATATAGCATTTTATGTGCATAAAACTGTAAGCCTGTTATGCTGACACAAATGTAATTTAATGAGAGGTTAGATGGTTTTGCTATTAGGCTGAATATTAAGTTCTATACAAACCAGCAATGCTAAGCAATCAAGACACTTTATTCTTTCTCAATTTAATGGGACATGGGTATTTAGATCCCTTAGGCATCTTCAAAAGCCTTCATCTTAATGGTCATGTCTAGTGTGCTTCAGAAATGCATTTCCACCTCTGAACTTGCCTTGGAATACAGGTACAGTACTAAGTAAGCACAATAATAAAAATCTATGAGTATATTTCTAGGTATCCTCTATAGAACTGAGTCACAGAGGGGGAGAAAAAAAATCTGAGGAACAGATACTGGCACAATCTAACCTGAAAGGTTTTTGCAGCACAGCGGTAGATTGGTCAGATAAAGGAAGATAGTGTCAATATAATTCACCTGGATTTTAATGGGGTCTTTATCACAGTACCACACAGAAATCTCAAAGAAACGGGCAAAGAAATAGCATACTACAATAAGAAGCGGTAAATGGTGATGGAAAACACCACCAGTTACTACCAACGATGCCACATAGGAAGATGGAAAGGTATCATATGAAACTACATTCTCCTTGCTAGCAAGGCCAGTATTATTCAATATGCCAGTGTAGAACCTGGGGGAAAATTTCATCTCAGTAGCATTTTCAAAGCAGCAGCAGGGATGACTATAAAGTTGTGCATTGATTTATCTCCTTATCTCATGTTTTTACTCGGATTTTTGTGAAATTTTTGTCTATTCAAGATGGAAAAAAAAAATAATAAGGTATCAGTTCAGAGCAGTGAGATTTATTTAATGATTACCACCATATGTTACTTTCTTTAACCATATGCCCACTAGTATACATTTAAATAAAGGGAACACCATCTTTAATGGACAGCATCTTGCAACGGTGGAGACAATTTTGTTGATTGCTCATGATAAGCAAATACAAGGTGAATACACAGTACAAATACTAACTTAACAAGCAGCTTATTAAATACATCACCATGGACTAATAACTTTTTGCTGACATACATAAACTATTTAAAGTTTGCAGCCATACTAGTTCTGTAGCTAGCAGTCTTACCCCCTGTACTGCTCTTCAGGAGAATGGTGTAGTGGTACACACGTGTACAGTTAAATTAACTTCACAGTTAACAACCTTGTCCCCTGAACTGAAGAGGAGCTATATTGCTAGTAAAACTAAAAAGCCATCTAACGCATAACAAAAAAATAAACCTATCAAAATAGATGCTACAGCAAAATGGTATATATCAAATGAGGTCTGAATATGTGTGTAGATTCACCTTGATCATGAAAATAATGTATATCAAGCGTGGAAGAAAAGGTAAAAATATTCAGATACTACATATGGCCCCCAAAGCAGTAATGAAATTATACTAATTTTTTTTTTCCCCCATGTCTGTGTATTCTCATTGAGCTGTGATCTTCAGTACTATAGAGGTAGAAGTAAGCTTGTAAATACAGTGCCTAGTAACAATGTTATGGCTGGACACAATGTACCACTATTATGAAAGTGCTTCGTTTTAAAGACATTTTGCAGTTGAGGAAACAGCTTTGCAAGGATTTGTCATCTAGTGCTCGCCAGGAAAATAAAGTTAATATGGATGAAGGTGGAGAGTGAGTTTAAATCTTAGACAGCCGCTCCTCATTAGTTTCCTGTATACAGTTTCCCATTCTCCAAGAAGTGTTCCTCATTAAAAAAAAAAAAAATGGATTAACTTAATTTGCAAACTTGTTCAGTTTAGTCACCAAGTGAAAAACAGACCTTGCATGCTTCTGCCTTTGATCTTTTTCCTTTGCATATTACTGGCTCTACCCATTATATAAAGGAATGTTTTGTTTGGTCACTGTTTAATAGAACAGGTTACAAAAATTCAAAAAAGAAAAAACCCCAAAGATACTTACTTTCAGCAAGATATTTAAGGTGACTTACTTTCTCTTTCCACCTTTTTTTTTAAAATATTACATTGCATGTACCAAATTTAGAATACATGATTGATTTGAGTTGCAAATGTGTGCTTCACATTTAGGAGGAGGTCGAGTCTGAACTATGAGTTTACTTACGCTTTCAACAGATTTATTGCACCAGAATGAAAAGCTATAGGATCTTGAAACATCAGATTGATGTCAGCAAGCTGTCTGACAAGGCACCAACCACAGAAATATTCTTTTTCTAACATACCTTACCAAAAAAACCCTGAAGACATTATAAAAAAAACCAACAATGAATCCAAATGAATACAAAGGAACGCATAAAAAAAGCATTAGGAAGTATGACATTTCAAAGTGATAGGGAAGACTTGATTTAAAGATATTATGAGAAATAAGTCAGTATTTGTTCACTCTGAATGTTCTGAAAGGTCTGCTGGCCAAGGCCATTTGTTAGTCATAAAGAAACACTATGATTGTCTAACCTGGTGATTAGGCTTTTCCCCCATAAGCTATTTTAAAATATAAGAAATAGGTTATACTTATAGAAGAATTTTTGTTGTTGTTGATACTTTAAACACTCCAGTGGAGATTTCACTCTTATAGCCTACGCCCACAATAAGTACTTTTGACACTTTAATAACCTCATATGTAGGATACTTCATTTTAATTTCAAGGTTTAATAATGTAAGCTCAACCATTAGGCACTGAGCTTTCTTGTAATTCTGTCTGAAATCCCCATATCTAACAACTATCTTGAATTTCTTTTCAACATAGGGTGTACTGCAATAAATTAAACAGAACAAATTTCTGGAGATTCATAATAGAAAGCTCATACTCTAGCTCCTTTAATATTATATTAGATCATTTTCATGGCTTGCCTTTTTACACTGTGCAGTATTCCCCTCCACCTCTTTTTTTTTTGTTTTTTTTTTTTTTTTTCCTTCAAGAACTACATAGACCAATCTCAACTCAGATATTGTCAACAGTGCTCATACTGCTTTCTCACTTCTTTTTGGGAAGTTCATCGGTGATGACCCTTAAATCTTTCTGATTCAGCCATCTCATGTGGATAGCCTACATTCTATGTTCTGAAAAGTATAAGCTTACCAAGGGCTGTATTAAAACACGTGCTGAATTACAGCTGATTAGCCCAAGAATTAGATCATGCTCTTACAGTAATCTGAGCTGCTAGTTTTTGTTGTTAATAGTGCTAATGACTCAGAATTTTTTCTGGAGGGCCCTCAAGCCTCTGGCTGTTCACATCACATATTTCACAACTATTTTTGACACTTCCTTGATGCAGCTTTTAATCCAGGTAGTGTGTGGTTTGCTTCTTCAATATATATGTATTTTTTTCTTTTAACAAAACATGTTTATAGAAACTTGGCTTTACTGTATCAGCTCTACTATATCAAAAGTTACGCTTTTAGCAGCCACATCTCTGGTTTTGATTAAAGTCGGGTGTGAAGACAAGTCTAAAATTCCTGATACCAAACCAAGTCTAGCAATGTTACCATCTACTTCAGAGTAAGAGAGTTTCATTTTTTCATAGGTTATTACTACTTTTAACCACAAACTGACACACATTTTTGGTCTCCATATCACAGGAAACAAGGTAGAAGAATAACATGTCCAAGAGAAAGCACAACAGCTTACTAGTGTTCTGACAGCCCCACTGTAATCTCACAAACTCAAAACAATTCTTGATTTTTTTTTTAACCACTTTTTTCTTCAGTGGGATCTCCGAGTAAACATTACTTACAAGGAAGTCTTTCTAGTGATGACTTGTCCACACTATAGTATGGAAAAACATAGACAGTACAAAAGAAATTGCATTTAAGGACGTGGTTTGTATTTTTTTTTTTTCCCTCCCCCATCTTCCCCATTGACTCCATATGGAAAATATATAAGTTCTCTGAAATAATCAGGTAAGAAATGAATTCAACACTTATTTTCATTCTGCTCCAGCCTAACCCTGTCAAAATTGTGATTATACAATATACCCAGAACTGAAAAGTTCTGCTTTCAGTCCACAAATTAGGCCTCCTCTGCATACGCAGCAATTTCTTATGAAGTAGGAATAAACTTATAACTGTTTGTCCAAAGAAGGGTTGTTAATGCTGTTGAAGTATCTAGAGCACAGGTCTTATGAGGAGCAGCTGAGGGAACTGGGGTTGTTTAGCCTGGAGAAAAGGAGGATGAGGGGGAGACCTCATTGCTCTCTACAATGACCTGAAGGGAGGTCGGAGCGAGATGGGTGCTGGTCTCTTCTCCCAAGTAACAAGCGATAGGTCAAGAGGAAATGACCTTAGGTTGCACCCTTAGATTGAATATTATGAAGAATTTCTTCACTAAAAGTGTTGTCAAGCACTGGAACAAGCTACCAAGGGAAGTGGTGGAGTCACCATGCCTGTAGGTATTTAAAAGATGGGTAGATGTGGCACTTTGGGACATTTAGTGGTGGTCTTGACAGTGCCAGTTTAACAGTTGGACTCAATCTTAAAGGTCTTTTCAAACCTAAATGATTCTATTTTTTTGTTGTTTCCAGCATATGATTAGTAAAATGATGAAAAGGTGACTTTCAACAAATACTGGCATATCTTCTTCTTGACTTTCCCCCAAACATCTTTCAGCACATAGCATAAAGAGAGAGAAATACCCTTAGTTTTTGTTACACCCTCAAAAGTTGTTTCCCTGCAGGAATTTATTTTTAAATATTTAAGAAGTAGTATGCACACAGCTCACTTGTTCACTCTCCTTTTGCTTTTAATGTGTAATTCCACTTGCACTTTTGAAACTCAGCCCCTAATACTAAGGGCATTTACTTCCTGCTAATAGCAAAACTGAAAAAGCAGTTCATAATACATTAAAAGTATTTAGAAGAGGTATTCAGTTATATTGTTTTATGCAACTCCTGTAAACAAAAATTTAGAGAAGCCCAAAGAAATAAATATTCAACAGAATTAATTTTTTATTCTGAGGTTTTTTTTTTTTACTTCATTGAATAAGATTGAATTTTAAACTTGATTTTAAAACATTTTTTTTCTGGTTTGGGGTTTGTTTTTAACATCATTTTCCTCTATTCCAGGGTAGTACAGAGAGAACAAATCTCCGGTTCTCCATTGTTATGCAGGAAAGCAGACTACAATCTGACCTGAAGTTAATGGAATTCTGCAAAGGCTAAGAAATATGTCCCTATGTAGGTTTGGGGTGCAGGAGTACAACTAATTAGAAGAAGATCTGGAAACTCCTATATATCATCTGTAAGCAGTAGAGATATATCTCAGTAAAGAGTTGTATTTCAATTGTGGTGATCAGATCACACCACAAAGAAAGCATGTAGTATCTCCATTCTTCAGATGGGAAGATGGATATAACAAAAGAAGATAATTTGACTGAAACTACCAAACAGATAAATGGCAAATACCCAGAGTCCAGTGCTCCTTCCATTAAGAAATCCATCCTTCATAGAGAAGGACACGAGTTCAGTAAGGGTTGAGTCTTCTTGTGCTCCTTAGTCCCAGTCACCACGGTATACAAGCCTGCAGAGTACTGGATAGGGACATACCTGCAAAACAACTCCTTAGTTCTCCTTTGGGCCTTTGATGAATTATCACTGAGCCACACAACTCGTCCTGTAGCCCACAGGGCTTCCTAGAGCAAGGTGTCTTATCCTCTTCAGCCAGAGCTACATAATAACCACAACATAGAACCAACACTAGCGCTTTGTTTTCCTCCCTTATTCCTCTTATTTTTATACTTTTAGAATTTTGCCTTAAGCACCTACAGTGACCTCAGTTCAGGCAGTACAGCAAAGATAAAGTCATGGAGAGAGGGACTGGAACCAGTCTTTCCTTTGGGAGAATAAGTATATAGAGGGAAGAAATTATATAATATGTAATACAAGCCAAAGAGTTGTTAGGTCTCGACTCCAAATACACACAGTACTGCTTTCTTCATTATCAAGGGTACCATATCTTGCAACTTCACTAAACATCCTTTGTTAGAATTCACTATTTAAAAGCTTCACTACTTGGAGCCAAGTAATTTAGAAATAATTAAAAAACAAACAAACAAAACAAAAACAACCACCCCCCCAAAAAACAAACAAACAAAAAAACCAGAATAGTCTTTTCCTTCATGTTTTCATTCAAAAAAATTAAAGGGCTGAAATCATAGAAGATAATTACATATTAAAAAAAAAATCCATACACACAGTTATAGGTACAGACCCCAATTTTACCATCTCATTACATTTAAACTCAACATTTAGGAGTAGAAGTGCTGGAATTTGAGATGGACTTGTGTGCAAAATGATTCACATTTGCTTTTGATTGAGATAGCAAGAAATTATATTCAAGCTGAAATGGCAGAAACAGTGTTAAAGCTACCCTCCAAACAGCCAGATGTTCTTGCAATTAACTAACAAGGATGGGTGGATTACTGGGTGATCCATACAGCAGTGTTAATGAGCCTCATTGCCAGCAGATACATGAGTCTAGGGAGGTGCCAGGGACATAAAATTGCATAGAAGGGAGCGCAGAGTGGACAGTATCTGTGCAGAAGTGAAGCTATTTGCATTCTAGAAGTCAGCAATATCTTGCCTGGCATTTAAACCGGCTGAAACAAGTCATATTTTAATCTGTATTGATGTGCCAAGAGCAAGCCTTGCTTTATCCTGAATCGATCCCAGCTCAGAGCGACGTTATCATTTACATCAAGCTATAGACAGAGAAAACCTGTTTAAGGACCCAAACATCCTTATGATCCATTATTTGTCTTATACACACATAGATCCGATTTATAGGTCTTGATTTACAAATAAGTCACAGTAAAGGAAGTCTAAAATAACAACTTCAAAAAGTTATGGATACAAAACCTCACCAGTTATTTTCCATTATATATCCTTCATATATGCATACCAATGCAAATACATATTTTCAGAAGAAAACCAATTTATTTCCTCTATTTTTCTGTAGAACAGCTAAAGAGGCTCTTACTACCACTTTGGTAACATTTTTCATCAAAGCTTCTCAAAGATTCTCTAGAATGGTGGACTATTAGTGCCTTCTCACTAATAGAGAAATTGAGTTTAAATGTCAGAGATCTGAGGACTCCATGTGTATAATAACGCAAGTACAATTTAGGACAGGTCACAGGAGCTTTATTAGCAATGATCATAGCAAGAGAACATTTGGACAGCATTCTCCCCTCTGCTCACCTGTTCTCTGCCAAGTGATTGCAGACACCCCACCTATATACTGTTTTGGAAGGTAAGAAAAGAAAAAAGGTGAGGAAAACCAATCATTTCAATGTTAAAGCCAGGTATCCATCCCTAGGAAGGATGGAGTCCTTAAGCAGCTTGCTAACCGCCACACTTCTAAGGAGTCAAACAGTAACTAGCGTGACCATATGGAGAGATGGCTCTCGGTGGAGCCTATGGGAGTAGCACACCTAGTATTATCTCAACACAGAAGTGGGCAGTTGGAAAAAAATAAATAAATAAATAAATAAATAAATTAAAAAAATCACAGGCTGTTACAGCTTTTAGTCAAAAGGAATGCTCTTTTAGTTCGGATAAACTTCTTAGCCAGACTTCTCAGATCTTAAATGTTAATAACTTTACCACCACACAAGGCAATCAGAATAAACCAGTGAGAGTGAAAAAATGACACCTCACCCAACTCTCCTAAGCACCCTCTTGCTTGTCATAATAGCTTTCCCATGAAACAAATTGTGGTGAAAGGGAGTCAGAAGCAGCAAGCCTTCAACAAATAGGAATGGAAAAAACTTGAAATGAGAACACGAAAGGGCAAGTGGGTGGGAAGGAAATGCTGTTCGCTTATTTGAAGTACTAAAACTTGCTAAAGATTATTTGGAAAGCCTCAGTAACTAGAGAAATTTACATAAGTTTTTGTCATCTTATGTTTCCTGTCAAAAAGCTTGCTAAACTGTGTGAGAACTTTCAGTTTATTACACACTGCAATTTTCAGAAGAACATTGGTACCAGTGTTTGGTACCAGTTGATACCTGACTCCAGTCATTTTTGGTGGAAATCAGGCCCTTAACCAAGGGCATTTACGACATTTGGAACAGACAGATGGGAAGAAAAAGAAAGTCACTAAGTCACTGTTGGAATGCAAGAGCTAAGCCTGAGAAACCAAATTCAGCAAAGATTTAACACACAGTATTTGCTAAGGGCTTCACTCTAAAGTCTTATAGAGGAAAAGACAGCTAATAACACTTTTGCAGGAAACAGGTATTAGTCAGGTTAATCTTCTCTTACCTGGCATTCATCCCCAGACAAGGCCAGAATGCTTAGAAAATCTAAACCAATGCCACATCACTATAGGTTTGTGTTCCAGTTTCACTGCTAAGTCGCAGGCTGACAGCCTTTTCGAACTCAGATGAAGTGTTTGTGGAAAGAGCTGCCTACAGCAGGGGCAGCCAAGAGGAAGACAACAACGAAGAGCCAGGATTTTGAACACGCCTGTGATGAGTGTCACTGCTGTGAAAATGGAACTGCACAGATCGCTCTCATGCCCGCCTGTTGTAGGAAAAGGAGGTTTAAGAGAGGGTGATGCAAGTGTCAGCTGATAAAAGCCTCCACAGAGCAAGGATCTGTTGGTAATCAAACAGTTCTCCCATATTAATGGGGGAGAAGTTTCCCCTCCTACTTGTCAGCTTCAAGTGCACCTTCCCACTCCAAGTAGTTACTTGGAGCAGCACACCATGCAACTCTTTTATAACAAGCTCATGTTTCAAAATTCTCAGAAAGACCTAATGGAAGTAAGTGCATCGTTAACATAACTCTTCCAGTTTCAGCTTAATTTTGTCACCTACATGACGCTTCCAGTAAGTAAATAATTTTGAATGGAAAATCTCAGATGGATTAGTGTAAGTTTATTGATTGTCAAGGTAATAATTCTGAGGCACAGAAATCTGAGACCTCTTGACCAGAAAGGGAATAGAAAATACCACTTACAGAAGCAAGCTTTTATGAAAAGATAATTTAGAGGCTTCAGGGCAATAAAGACAAGTTTGAGAGCAGTTATAATCCATTTTCAGATTATGTTACCTCTTAGTCTTTTTTTCCTGAAATAACCTGATTCTCCACCTCCCTCTACTGCAATCTTCCTTCTTTCCTTGTCTTCCTTCAAAGCAGCAAGAGAACGAACATTATGAATTATTGATGTGAGCAATACAGAAATCTCATCAGGAGAATATATTTTTTTTTTTCTAGCAAAAGCTCAAGAGAAAGATTGGACAGAAAGCCTACTCAGCACAGGAAGGCATGTGCATAACCATCTGTAGCAAATCTACACTTCCCACTGCCTTTCAGAAATCACTGAGACAAGTGGCATAAGCAGTAATCTGGAGTAGACATATTCCACCAGGAAAAAACAAAACCAAAAACCACAAAGCCCCAAAACCAAACAAAAACCACAAAGCCCCAAAACCAAACAAAAACCACAAAGCCCCAAAACCAAACAAAAACCACAAAGCCCCAAAACCAAACAACCACCACCCACCCAAAAAACCCCCACCAAACCACAAACAAAAACCAATCCATATCCAGAATATTCCTCATAGGCATTTGAGTGATTGTTACAGTGATCTAGACTCTTTGGGGCCTAGTCAGACCCACTGAATGTCAATGAAGTCGCACATATTCTTTCAAGTCACATATCAATATCAGAGATATTTTACAAGTCTTTCTTTAGAGTTTTACATCAGCAGAGGAATCTTTTTTTTTAAAGAGCTTTAGTTCACCTTTTTTCCTCTAGTGACCCAGCCTGCATCAAACATCTAAGGCTTAACACCTCAAGGCTTTAGCATTTCATTTTTGTCTTACAAAGTGACAGTTACAAATGGCCAAGTATGTGAGTTGAGGCCATGCCTGTATCCAAAAGGACCTTTAGAAGGCCAGGATACTCAAAGGCTTAGGAGGGTCCGATGTAAAGGAGCTGGGAAGACCAATACATGTGCCTGCCAAATACCTATAAACTTTTACAGACATCATGGTTAGCGATTGGTTACTGGTCTGCACTAGAAGACCTTAGGTCCGATATTTTTCCTCTGATAATTCTAGGCCAGATTTCATGGAATGAGGAACGTAGAAACACATCTGATATTCTCTCTATCCCAGAACTCAGGTGCAGAGAAGACTGCAGAAGGAGATACACTCAGTATTTGAAGGCATAGGATCAAATGTGTTTTCCAGTCTCCAAGAATTCTATTTATTTAGCTATGCATTACTGAGACCACATTTTAGGGGTTCATCAGACATTCTTTGAACATAAATGCATCCCTTCAGTCTCTGTTAACTTTCCCCTTGCTCCACTAAAGTACATCTTGTTCTAAGCTACTAGGGCCAAATGTTAACTATCAAAGCAGGCATCAAGAATCTGAATTTAACTTCACATCTACATTTAATAGAAAGGAGGAAGACACTATTGATACAGAAAAAAGCAAAAGGTATCAAATATGCAAGTCAAAGTCTGCAGACTGCTTACACTGTTCAAGCCAATATGTTCTTATAGTTTCAACACCACTTAGTTTTCCTTCTCACTGTTAGAAGCACATCTGCCTTTACCAAGCATCTTTGCTCGCTTTCCCCAAGACTAGTGAGAATACATCCTCATTTCTTATCTCTCTCTCCCATCTTCTATTGATGTTTTTATGTCAGGTCTAGTCTCCTTACCTTCAAGTGTAAGAGTTGTTTCATCTTAAGTTCTACTTTCATGAACTATGGGTAGAAACCCATAGCTGTAATCTGGAGCATCTGTTAATTATTTAATCTTTATTTCACATACTCTGCTTCCAATGATTACTCCTTCTCCCTACCTGTTCTCTCATCTCAAAAAAGATTTTTTCCCCTTTCTTTTTCCTTACCATCTCCTGTTCTTTTTTACTATATTATTTTCTATTCCAAGACTAAGCCCATGTTTTATACTTAAGCTTCAGAGCTGTTTCAGAATAACTCCTACTTTATATTTGTGAAGTGCCATGTAACTTTACAGCCATATCAGTTATTTTTAGTGCTAAAAACAATGATTAGGATGCTCCATTTTACAAGGCTATAAACTGGTTTCCACTTAAAATGGAAATGAGTAAAGTCTTCAACATATATCAATAGAACTTGTTTGTAAAGTTTCATGCTCTAGTAACTTTCATCTTTATTAAGGCTGAAAAAGTCAGTCCCATGTGTCACATTTAGAGAAACACTGGCAGAAATGGCCCTGAAGACATAATAACCCACTAGCCCAAATAATTTGCACTTTAAATGTAAATGCCTATCTTTCAAACCCCTGAAGCTTCATCTCCCAAAAGCACCTCAAGAGATTTATCATCTGTATTCAAACAAAGATAAATACTTTCCATAAAAAAAAAAAAAAAAAAAAAAAAAAAAAAAAAAAAAAAATTTTCCAAAAAAAAAAAAAAAAAAAAAAAAAAAAAAAAAAGAGAGAGAGAAACAGATAAGTAAAGGTGAGGAAGTACATCAAGCCTGACAAACTGATACATCCGGTATGGCTAACCTATTTGATGACTAACTGAACAACTAAAACAGATGAAATAACTGTTGGTAAGCTCTAGAAAAAAGCATACAAGGAGTCCTAAGACAACTGCACATCTTACACAGCAGCTGCTTTGGTTCTTGTTATAGATTTTCATTGCTTTAATGAGAAAGCAAGTTTTACTTTCACCTATGCCTACAGTGCAGATATCCAAATTATCCTAGCCTTCCTCATAAGGCTGCTACTCTAAGTCCTTGACTGAAGAAGAAAATCTAAATCATACTGATACTGAAGTCTGTGTGGTTCTAACTGTAACACAGAGAAACTCTTCTCACTGTAAGCAGACCTATTCCAACAGGAAAAACAGAACTCTGATGCTAAGCAAAGAAGTTACAGAAGACAGGAAATCACTGCACTTTTGAATGTTTAAAATTTAGACTGCTTTGGATTTTTCAGTCTAGAACCACATGGGTTACTTTCTGTAAGACTACCTGAATTCACAAGCTCCTCCAGACTTCAAAGCAGCACCAAGCAAAGTGAATGGTGATGTCCTCTACCTCACATACTCTAAGGCCTGTGTTCAGGGAAAAATAGATATTAATCATCTAACTGTTCTTACCTAGTGCATCTACTTTCCCAGCCATGCCATCTGTGCACATTATTCTTCTACCTCCTTCTTTCAGGTAAGTGCATAAAAGATTTTAATTAAAAAGTTGTATAAGGAGAGGTTGAAACTACAAGTTGAAAAGCCAGTCTTGCACAGCCTTGAATACTTTAAAACAAAAAAAAACCCAAAACCAAAAAAAACCCCAAAAAACAAAAAAGGAACAGGCAAGAAATATGACAGCCTATATATCTATATGTATATATACATACATATGTATGTATGAAACTATATACGTAGTTTTAAAGTGAAAAGCCTTTGGTCAATTACATTATGAAGTTCTCCTACATACCTGTTATTAAGGTTAACAGAGAATTAATGAAATTTTCAATAAAAGATGAACTGGTGCTAAGACATTAGGAGTTTGATTTAGAATATGAAACTTCCTATTCTCACATCTGCATAATTTTCCCCACTTAATTTACATAACAAATGAATTCTACTCACAGATTAAAATATTTCAGGCTCTCTGTTCCTACTGTATTTGATCATAAAGAATTACCTGGCACACTGACATTTTGGAGAAAAATCAGATTTTGTACTTTTCATAGGCTATTTCCTTTCCTAATATTTTCAAAAAGAGATATTAACAAAATAACTACACATGCTTGCAGAAAATCATGGTATGGAATTCAGGGTCTAGGACATAACTTAAAAAAAGTGAGAGAAAGCCAGCACTTCTGTTTAGTACAATATCTAGTTTCATCTGACTTTAAATTATGAAGGTGGGTGCTATTCCTGCAGAGTTGAGGTCTCAGTATGCAAAATGCACCAAGATACCATAACTAAGTATACAAGTAGCTTCACTGTTACCCAGACTAGCATCTGTCTGTTCCAGATTATGCTCAAGTATGCAAAGGAATCAAATTCAAATGACACAGTCCAAGCACAGCTTTAGACCACTCATGGTCTGCCTAAAGAAAGGTTAGTTCAGTGCAGCTGCCCTTGCAAGCAGAGTATATCACAAATACAGGAAACTGTCCGCAAAATACCTATGAGCAAGTAAGAGTAAGCAAGGCAGGCATAACTCAACACCTCCTTTGCCTTAATCCTTATTGTTTGGAATATTGGGGAAAAGTGCCATTATGTCTAGTCATTTCATATTTATAACAAAAAGGTGCATTGTGCGGAAAGAATGATAAAGTAGTCCCCAAGCTGTCATGCATCTACAGAAAAATGAATCACGAGACTTTTAGTCATGTTTGTCTTATTCTTTTAATACAATATTTGGGTTATGGCATCCAAAAAAGAAGGGAAGGGGAAGCTGAAACTCACACACAAAAACCAAAAAAGTTCTTTCAAGGGCCAAGTTCTGGCACAATCTTGTTTACGTTATGAAGCAAGACTGTAATATTAGCAAGACAGAGGGCAGGTAGCCAATAAAGAAAAAAACCAAAACAAAACAAAAAACCCACACCAACCGGTAACCTCCAGGATTCAAGGAAAAGGATAAAGGTTTTATCAGGTAGAATAATATGTGACTCCAACAATATTGGGTGTTCAGTCAAGCCACTTCCTTGAAATAAAAAATAGTTTGAACAACATAGTGTAAAAGACCAACTCCTGCCATTATGTAGCACATCTGGGATTCCAGCTTTGGGGATTTGGTTTTGTCCCTGTATATAATGTGTGGGGTTTTTGTTTTGTTTTTAAAGAAGAGTTCCAGAAGGACCTGTTTCTACCAGACAACAGATATGTAAAAGAGCTGAAGCCATAGAACAATTGAAAGAACAGGCTTCAGAAAGAAAGAAGTCTGGCTCTACTTAAACAAAGCAAGTGGTGGAAAGGAAATATAAAGTACCAGGCTAAGCTGATTTTCTGGTATACAGTAGCAAGATACAAATGTAATAGCAGCTTTCTGGAATTAGAGCAAGTATGACAGCAACAGTTAGATTTCTAAAGCGAGATGAACTAATAACTGTAGAGCTATCCTCTGTACTAAGATTGAAAAGAATGCTCTGCTTCAGATAGTAGAGTCTGTATCACTGGTTTATTCCACCTCTCTGCTAAAGGTTTGGTATTTTTGCTTGCTGCAGTGGAATAAAACAAGCACATAGAAAAGCAGATGGTATGGATCTGTCTGATAGAAGTGTTTGTTCCATGTATCAGGTGAATAACTCCCTCCTCATAATCAATACTAGGTGCCTTCCAGGCACAGACATATTGAAGTGACCAGCTCTTCATGGTACATTACTGATACAGTGAAACTAGAATTTATTGTTCTAGAAACAAGCTCAGGAAGACTTGTAATCAGAAGCAGCAAGTCAATGCAAGCCTGTAGAAAAACACTTATCAGAATGGATAATTTCAGGAAGTGAACAAGGACGGATTATCGAGAGGGTTTTTTTGCTTGATTTTAACCATATATTTTAAACAACCAAGTCATCCAAAATAGTGATCAGAAAGGACAAGTGGCAGTTTCAGACATAAAAGCAGCCATGTGGCTTGATTTTGAGTTGGCAGCAGCTTCTACAATCAGCTAGAGGAAGCAAAAGACATCTCTGCTGCCCGACCAGGAACTGCCTAACGTGACCAACAGCAGGTAGCTGCAGATAGGAAAACATGACACATTAGTAAGAGAAGACATGTTATTCTTGAAAAACTCCTAGTAACTCCCAGAAGCTCATTATAATGCCCTCCTTAAAAAGCCAGTGATTCCCAGACAATTATTCAGATAAACTCAAAAAAGTAGCTGGGACTGAAGTTCTTAGTAGAGCCGGAAGCCCGATCCTAGTTCTAGCTGGGCATACCCAAGACGTCATCTTTCTTGTAGGATCACTCTAAACTAAGCACAATCCAAAACAAACTTACAAGTCTCTTGACTTGGGATTAATTCATATTATTCTACAAGAGAAGTTTATCATACAACTTATTCGGACCTCTCTATATTGTTTTATTGCCAACCACAGCGTGATCATGACCCTTGAAGAGGTTTCCTGAGCCATCATTAGTTCTCTACCACAAGAGCACAGCTCTCCCATCATTGCCTGAAGTTGTCAGATACATGAAATATTAAGCACCTTTATCAGGCTTGCAGTTTCAACAAGAAAAAAGCACCATCATTTTCAGAAAAATAATTTATTAAAACACTTCCTCACAGCAGGGAATCAAACAAAGGCACTAAAACAAGTTCTTAATGAGTTATACTGGGACACATTTCCAAAAAAAAAAAAAAAAAAAAAAAAGAAATCTTCACAGCCTTAAAAATTAAAAAGAAAGAATTAAGACTGCCAGTATAAAAGATTCCACAGCAGGAAAACAATAAAAGAGTACTTAGGCACAAGAAGTAGGAAACGAGTCATTAGCTAAAAAAATAGCTGCTTAAAAAGCATTAAGCCATAAATACACAAATGCAAAGTTTCTGTTGCATTTGTTTGCGTCTGTCTTCTGAAAAGCCTGCTATTACAGTGGGTGCTCTAACTGAATGGGCAAATTTACAGTGACATCTGTAAATACAGAAGGCTGAAATGACAAGTTCATGCTAGCATTTGTAACCAAATGCTCCTCTGAGCAGCTTAACTACTATTTAACAGAATTTGTAGATCTTCATCCAAAAAGGAGATTCATTTTACACTGCCATACAAACAGGGTAAGAAAAATGTATATATTCTCTGCTATAGACACTGACATATCAAAAATAGTTTTAAAATCAGATGAGAGCTATAAAGAAGATGAGAAACCTGGGAAGATGCCTAATAATGCTGCTATGGTCTTTCCATTAGTGGGGTCCCATACACTTCATGTACTTCTACATAGAGCAATATGGATGGACAATGTGGCACAGAAAGCATCTCCCTTCATTCCCATCAGGCCTTCACCAGCTTCACAACATAACAGCACAGCAGGACCACTAACAGAGCCTTTAGCTAAATGTCTTACAAAGCACATTTTGTGCTGCAGTTATCTAGACCTGACCAGGGTCCTTAGGTTCCAAGGAACTATGAACTAAAAGCCGGCCTGAGAGAACCCTTTATTTATCGCAATGAGTACCTGCTGGCCAGAGTACCTGAAGTTCAGTCAGAAACCAGCTATTGAAGTGTCATTCACAGACATCTCAAACATCAGTAAGTATATGAAAAACATTTCCAGCTTTATATGCATTACCAAAACCAGGCTGGAAAATGCAGCACAAGTCATTTGGACAGCTACAGCCAGTTTCTTGGTATGTCATGGCACAAAAAATAGTCAGCAGGTACTTATGGGTGCAAGAAATTTAGAACCTTGTTTGTGCTTCACCTGAAATAGAAAGGTTACCTTAGGCCACAGTTACACTTCAATGGAGCACATCCTATCCACTAATACTGGGAAAAAGTTAAAGCAAGTTTAAATTTTAAAGTTACCAGGAAGCTCACTGCAATAGCAGAACCCAGCTTGAGCCAGTCTTGTTCTGTCAAAGGCAATTGTGATCAACAAAATACAAGAAAAGGTTTAATCTAAAGAAAAAGATTAGCTGCTTAACTGTATTGCATTTCCCTGTAAAGATCCAGATTTCATTGCCTGATTCTTCATTTTGAAATGCAAAAGCCGACAGTCTTATTGAGATCTCAGGGGTGGGTTGGTGGTAGAATTATGCACATTCTATTACTGCTGCAAGAAAGTGGACAAAAATTTCTGACATACATATGTATGGTATTAACAACAGCAGGGGGGAAGGGAAAAGAGCAGGAGTACAAGTTTAATGCTTAGTACTTCATTCACATATTTCCAGGAAAAGACAGAATTTGCAAGCGTCTACTCAACAGATTCATATTCCAATACCACATTCAGATTTAAACCCGAGATTCAAGCAACCAAAAGGTAAAAAAAAAAAAAAAGTAGTCAAGCATTTGTAGTGTAAACTAAATGGCCGCATAGAGAGTGCTCCAAAACGCGTACAAGTTTATCAAGCCTGTCAGATATCAGCCAAGTCAGGCCTGCCTGTATTAAGGCTCTCATTTTCAACGGAAAAATTTTTTTATGTATAGCAGGGCATATGCACATTACATAACCAGGGACTGTAACCAGAATGTCAGGGGAAAAAAAGCACACCCATTTTCCACTAAAAATCAATAGCATCCTAACAGAGTCTAGAAACCAAAACAGTTGCGTGCTGTTCATGCATTCCTTTCCAAAATAGCTATCTGAAAATTAAGGTCATGTTAAGGTGAAATGCATTTTTCCATACTCCCAAATCAGGGAAACAATCATCACTGAATCACCACAGTGATATTCCAGAATCCACACAATGACTGATCACACATTTCCAGTTTTGAAGTTCTGTACATAAGAATTATATTTGAGAGGAGGGGGAATTATGTCATGGAACCATTCGATTTATAATAATTTGTAACACGAATATACTAGTAGGTGTCTTCAGTCAGGTAATTAAGCTGCATTATCCGCTTATGAATTTGGGATAATGACTGAGGAAAATGATGGAAACCTCTGAAGGCCATCCTGAAATCATCAGCAGATTCAATTCTTCTTCCCACAATCCATTCCGTTCACTGGATTGCTCTGATAATTTTAGCTTTTTGCCATATTATTACAAAAATTCAGAATAAGGCAGCAAGTGCTTAAGATTATTTTATAGCAAAAACACTTAAATCAGAGCTGAAACTCTTTAACAGATTTTGCATGGTAAGACTGCTTAGTTTAAGAAGTTTCCTCATGTAATACTCCTATTAGTTTTAATACATTTAAGTCGAGAACATGACATATAAAATGGGATTCTCCAATTTATGTCAAAACTTTAATGTGGGTTACATGAAAACAGTACAACCAAATTACTTGACTCAGTGCCCAAGGTAATTACACTCCTCATACCGCTGTCTTGACTTGCTACCTGTCCTGGTTTTGGCTGGGATAGAGTTAATTTTCTTCCTAGTATCTGGTATGGTACTGTGTTTTGGATTTCGTATGAGAGCAATGTTGACAACACACTGATGTTTGTTGGTGCTAAGTAGGTTACAGTGCTTGCACTAAGTCAAGGGCTTTTCAGCTTCCCATGCTCTGCCAGTGACAAGGGGCGCAGCCGGGACACCTGACCCAGACTGACCAAAGGGATACTCCATTCCATATGATGTCATGCTGAGTATATAAAACTGGCGTTGGCCAGGGGGTGAGAATTGCTACCTGAGGATGGGCTACTGATCACTGGGTGGTGAGCAATTGTTGCATTGTGCATCACTTGTTTTTCTAATATCCCTTTATCAGTAATATTCTTATTATTTCCTCTTCCTTTGCTGTCCTATTAAGCTGTTATCTCAACCCATGAAGTTTTTTTCTGATTGTCTCCCCCATCCCACCTAAGGGACGGGAGGTAAAGCAAGTGAGTGGCTGCATGGTGCTTAGTTGCTGGCTGGTGCTAACTGCCAAAACTGGCAACGTAGGCATTTCCCTCAGACAATGCTGTTCATGAAAACTGTCAAAGTCCTTTCAACACTCCTTATTTTGTTATACTTAAGCTGTCATCTCACTTGAGTGGCTTGCTAGACTTTTGTTCTCAACAATGTATTTCTTAGGAGTATGCCATGCCTTAACAGTAACACACTGAATTGTTTCACATTCCTCGAAAACAGAACTCTGTAAAAGAAGCTTTGCCTTTGGTTTTGAAGGAAAAAAAATACAAAAAACAACAACAAAAAAAACCCAAATCACACAAACACCACCACCATGACAAATCATGAAAAAATTCCCAGAGCTTGAACCTCAGCTTTGGAAGCTGGAGGCAGACAAGCTACACCTCTCCACCATCGAGCAAAGTTCAGGCCAGGAAGGCTGTGGCAAGAGAGTTTTAACACTCCTGATACCAGGGGCCTGGCCTTCACACAGCATAGCCAGTCTTCTCATACTAGACCTTGTGCTGGCTGGATTTTAAAATACCCCCTTTTCACTTCCTTATCAGAAATTGCGAAGCACAGATGTCCACAGAGCCAGCTAGAGGAAAAGTGGTGGTGGGAGGGTGGAAATCAAGCTCAGCACCACACTGGTGACTTTTCCTGAGTTATTCATATCAAAATTAAACACATTGATGAAGAAGCACACCTCCCTGCAGCCATGCAAAATCAAAATGGCATGGGGATCTCTTAGTAATCCTGCTTGTGGAAGTCAGACGGCACAGCTCTCCCTTTCCCGGGAAGAAGGTAATTTTTTCAGACTATATGGATGTGCTAACAACCGCTATGTGTTTTCTCTCACCAGTGTGAGTTGCAATATGAGGCCTTAGCATAGAATCCCTGGAAATGAACCTACAAGATGACAATGAGAGAGAGGGTCAGTGAACACAAGAAATGATTACTCAGAGGATCCAAGAGCTTTTACTTGATTGACTGTAAATCTGTAGTTTTCCCTCATTTAAAACCTTGAGCTCTTGCATTCCTCTCTGTCCTGCTGCACAGCTGTGTGGCTGAAAATGCCTCCCCTCAGGTGGGAACATTTCCTGAGAACTCCACAAAGTGAATGCTATAAAGTTCTTTGAATAAGGGCAGCTATCTACAGCTTTTCCATGACAAGGAACCATTTGGCCTTAGCCTGACTGCAAACATTTCTGAATCAGCTAAAAGAAATATCAGATGACATCTGTAGCCTCTAGTTCCCTGGAGGAGTGAGATATGGTACAATGCAGGTGCACTGTAAGGAAGTCATCGGTTCTCTTGACATCTGGATAAAGAGACAACTCTGTTTACTAGAGCAACCAAGTGCACCATTCATACAAAGAACGTTTGTCAGACTGTCTCAAGGAGAAAAAGCATTGCTGTGCTCATATTCAATCAAATTGGAGGCATGAAAGCCACAGGAGGATGGTGGCTAGAGGCTGAGCATCTGTCTCGCACATAATCTGAGCACCACAGAAAAAAGAAAAAGGGGGGGGGGGGGGGAAGGAAAAATAACCTGCTGACTTGAAAATTGTATCAGAAAAAGAATACTACAATCATTTCCTCCCAATCCATCATGTCACTAGCACATATTATCATTCCCCCTTTTTCCACATCTGCAGAAAGACTCAAAATACAGTTATGTCATACCACTCTTCAGTACCCAAGTTTTCCTACAAGCTCACATCTGCTAATGTACACAAACAAGAGGGGCAACCATGAATCTAGGACACAATACACAGGGGCCTCCCTTCAGCTTGCCAGCACTCCTTGTCTGTTCTTCCAGACAGGAACTCTGATTGCAGGAAATACCAGGTATGTTGATTATATTTTTTAAAACAATCCAGCTGATATCAGAGCTACCTACTACATGAGAGAGGCCATGGCTGCTGAAAGTACTTAAAAAAAATAAATATTTGGAAGACATATATGAAAAGAGTAGGAGTACTCCTGGACATCTTCAGATCATTGTTTGATTACATCCTGGTTTACATTTCATCGAAGACACCATAGGAGATCATGCTTATGTCTCTGACATATTAATATAAAAATTAAGCTCACTGATAAATAAGCATTCTTTCCTGTGGCCACACAGAATCTCACTGGCACATGAATAGAGAACATTTTATATGCTCAAACTGTAGAAAAAGTGAATTGGGATAAGTTAGGAAACACAAGTGAAATTTTCATATTTTTGTTAAGCTATTAGAAAAAAACAATACAGAGCAGCAATAGATAATGGTAAAAAGTCCAGCAAGTTTTAGAAAGATACTGCACACAGAACTAGATCACATCAAGTTAATCGATACAGACTGCCAAGTGAAATGTAAATTGTCCTCCAACCCTTACTGCATAGAAAGGATATGTTTTTAGAA
>KL262172.1:26910-37469 GCA_000699545.1 Podiceps cristatus | reverse complement strand
CGTTGCCACTTGAGCAAGCAGAAATCTGTTTTGCACCAAGCAGCTGTGCGGTTCTTTGCATTCGTCGGTGATTCTGCTTGCACTTTGCCTCTAATCCCTGCCCTCTTAAATACTCTTTTCCCCTCCACATTCACCAGACTAAAAGCCCAAATATGGGTGCTAATTGTATTTTATCACTGAGACTGGCTTATGTGTTTTCTGCTGTGGAATTTAAAGGCTCATCATCTTTTTGCCATTACCACTACCTTTTATTTTGGTATTAAAAAGGACCGTTAATTCTTACTACAATATTCCTAGTGAAGACCTCCTTCCAAATTGAGTTTTGTAATTACCAAAGGAAAATGTAATTTTTTTCCTGCTCCGCTAACCCAGCCTCTCCAATGAGCTGTTACTGCTTACACTTGTGACTGGAGGCTGATTTGTGGGCCAGGGCTAACTGACAAATGACTGATGCTCTCTCTAAAATCGGTGGCTTGTAGCTAAGGAAACCTAGCGCTGCCTGTGACGGAGTACAGCAAATGACTTCTCCTACAGAGGCTCTGCCTTCCACTGCTTCCACCGTGGGTGCTGGGGGAAACTTAGCTCTTTTGCTCCCCCTCCCCCATTATGCCCCTTCTCTCTTCCCTCATCTTATCTTTCCACTAAACTTCTATTTTTACATTTTGGAAGGATGCCAGCTAGAGATATAAAAAGTGTATTCCTTGTCTTGCTAAGACAAAATGGATCCTTAATGCATTTTTAAAAAGCAATAGCCCGTCCTTACAAGAACTGTTGCTTTTTGGTGGGGTAAGAGCCTGTATCCGGAATTACGTAATTTTAAGTAGCACTGACGTATTTATCGGTAGTTAAATAGGTTTTGCGTGTAAATGTCTATTCCAGCCCTACTGAGGTGGCTTTATAATTAGTGTGGTATCAGTGCTGGAAAATTCTGCATATATGACTGTAAGGACTGTTTTAGATGGCTAAAATCACATATGTAGTATATTTCTATATTTTTTTTTTATAAAGCAAATAGTTGCTTTGATGTTTGAGCAGGATTCCTGTATTCCAGGTCTACCTACTGCACAAATAAGGCAAGCTAACAAATCAAGTGAACGCAGGTTTGGCAGAGCAAAACCTGTACCAGTGCGTATTGCAGATGTACCAGAGGAACGTCTAATAGGTCTCCCACAGCAGAAGAGTACTGACCCAAAAGTAGACCCCTATTCTGTAGTGGAACTTGGATGTGTTGCTGGAACATCCCCTCGCCCTAGGGTTTCGCATAAAAAGGCAGCTGAGCAGCCATCCAGTGTGCTGTCGGAGTTTGTGGAGAGCTGGAGAGATGTACCACGGGAGAACTGGGATTTGGAAGGTTCTCTGGCCATTGTGAAGAAAAAGAAAAAGAAACCAAAACAAAAGAGGAACCAGCTGCCAAGAACAATGGAGTTCTGGGATGAAAATGTTCGAGTCTCAAAAGCTCCTAGAAGTTCTCCATTTGCTGTTGAATTGCAAAAGCCAGATGTCTGTCCCGTGATGCCTGCTGAAGCTCGCAGAGAGCCGTCAATCGCCTCAGGAAGCGGAGCTTCAGATGTGCCAAAGGATGCTAAAATAATATCTAGAAGTCATACCCTGGATGATCAAAATGCCTTCTCAGTGCCAGCACCAGGACAGCAGGCCCAAAAACCCAACGTGCCGTTAGAATCGGTGTTGGATGCAAAAAATGGAGACGTCATGAAAAGAGAAGAAATGAGAGATGACAGCTTGATGTTGCAATCTAAAGGCAAAAGAAAAGAGGTTCCCTTGCAGCAGGTAGGCAAGACTAAGGTGGGGGAATCTGTTCCAGCAAAGGTGCCAACCAAGCCCACAGAAAGAGATTTTCTTGATAAAAACGAGAAGAGGGGGTATAAGGAGTCAAAGCATGCTGACCCGATGGCATCTCCTTCAGAAGCCATCGATCTAAGCAAAGCAGAAACTCCTTTAGAGACCAAACCTTCAGAATTGCTCCTTTCTGATAAAGATAAGGAGGCCAAATGTGCATCTCCCAGGCGTGAAGCGTTCAGTGGCACCGTCCGTCCTGAGCTTCAGACTTCCAGTGGGCCACTGGAAGAAGCAGGAGAGAAAAGAGGTAGTTGTGAAAAAAGCAAGGGGGTGGAAAAGGAGTCCTTCAAACAGCCTGCTCTTCCAGAGGCTGCGGCCCTGCCGGACAAGCTTTCTAATGAGCCAAAGGCAGCTGGTGAAACTAAACCAGTGTCCTCTGATAAGCGTGTGGCCGTTGACTTTAGTCCTTCAGAGGGAGTGTCGAAGACTGCGACAGATACTACTAAAATGCCCGTTACACCATTAGTTTTACCAAAACCCGAGGAAGTTACTGCTTTGCAAAACAGAAAGGCTGACGGTGTTTCAGAGCAGCCATTTCTTATGCCGGCTAAGTCTGATGCAACCAAACGTCCCGCCTCTGCTGAAGCAGTGGACAGAGTGATGGTAGCAGATTCCCCTGATAAAAACAGAGGGAAAGGATTTACTGCGTTAGAGCAGCAGGCTGGAAAAGATCCCAATTTTGCACGTGGGATGGACAGACCTAAAAAAAAGCGTGGTGAAGGGAAAGTAAAAAAAATCAAAAGCTTCTCGGAGCAGATGATGTTTTTGGAGGATGTAAGCAAATTTACTGATGGAGTGAGGACAGATGAGGCTATAAAAGAAGCAACTTTCCCTGATAAAGGCAGAGGTTTTACTGCAAGAGGACAACCGTCAGTAAGCATTACAGATGTTTATCCTGCAGACAAGCCAAAAAAAAGAGGTAGTGATGGAAGAAGTAAAAAAGGTGAAAGAAGTTTTTTCCAGCAGCCTTTTCTCGAGAATAAGATGGACCCAAGTAGTTTTCCTGGCATAATTGATAAAACTAAGGAAGTTAGTGATAAAGGCAGGGAGAGGGGCTGTATCGCTGCTGAGTGTTTTCAGGAGAGTGCATCAGATGTAGCTAAAATGCAAAGGTCACTTGAACTGGTAACAGAGAAGCCTAAAGAGAGCATTGGAAAAAATGAAATAGCTGGTTTTGGTGCTTTAGACCAACCGTTCCTGCTGGAGAGTAGGAGAGAGGAAGCAAAGCATCTTGCTATGGCTGACATGATTAGCAAAACAAAAGAGGTAAATTTGATTAATAAAGGCAAAGAGGCTGGAATTACTTCCATGGGTGAATCAGTTGGGATACATGCTGGCGCATTGCTGGTGGCAGACAAACCTAGAAAGAGGTGTAGTGATGGGAAAAGAAAAAAAAATGAAAAAAGCCCTTTGGGGGAGGCAGCTGTCCTGGATGCTGGGGTGGAAACAAGCAATCTTCCAAGCAAAGAGAAGATAGCTGGGAGCACAAAAGAAAAGACCTTTGATAAAGATAAGGTGTCTGGTTTTGAAAGAGAGCTTTCGCTGGAGAATCTGACAGGTATCACCAAGGAGGAGCTGGGAAAGCCTGAAATACAGGGTGGCAATAGAAGCAGTTTCTCTGATCAGCCAGTTCTTTCAGGTCATAAGGTAGAGACATCAGAGGCAGCCATAGTCAACACCAAAGAAACTCAGCCCATGAGTAAAGGTAAGGAACTAGGTACATCTGAGCCTCTCCCAGAGCACAGGACAGACGCAGCTGGGGCCCAGAGTCCAGCTGGGAAACTGGGGATGGACGACAAGCCTAAGAAAAAAAGTAGAGATGTGAAAGGCAAAAAGGCTGAAAACAGTCTTGAGCACTCTGTTGTCCTGGGTCCAGGTCACGTCCCTGCAGTAGGTGAAGAGGCCAGACATAGTAAACAAACTCAGCCTTTTGATAAAGGCAGAGGGACGGATTCCAGTCCTTTAGCGAGTCTGCGAGATGACCTAACTGGTACTACTAAAGTCCAAGCTCCTGCCATGCCTCTGGAGCCGGAAAAATCGCACACAAGTAATAAAGAGAAATGCAAAAATATAGAGGCTAACTTGCAGCAGCCATGTCTTCTGGAGCACGAAGCAGAGACGTTTCCTCCTCGTGACATGGAGATAACTGACAAATCTGAAGCAGAAAGTCCCACTCCTCGCAGCATGGGGGGTGGACTTCCTATCCTAGAGCACCCAGCAGTGGCAGATCACACTTTGGCCACGGGTACTGATAGCTCTAACAGCAGGGCTTATAAGGGAAGTAGTAAAAGGGCTAAAAATGCCTCTGAGCAGCCTGTTTTTCTAGAGCCAAAACCAAACAGGAGAGAAGCACAGCCTCCCGTAGGGTCTGAGATGGAATATGGAATGGAAGACATGGATTTGGTAGATGAGAACAGAAATATTAAAAACTTTCCCTTCCCTCAAATGCTTTGGGGCAATAAAGGAAGCGACTTTGAATCCCTTGCTCAGACTGCAGTAGCCAGCCCTGACAACGCTGGCAGCGCTGCTTCCAGCTTCCCAAAGCAGACGGGTGAGGGTGCAGGGGCTAAGGGACTGCCTCCCCCTGAAGCAGGAGCAGAGAATGGCAGCAAAGAGCCTGGATCTGGTGCGAAGAAGGAGATATGGATGCAGAAACCTTGCGAGCAACCGATCAATCTGGGGGACAGACCGCCCGGAAAAGAGGTTTCAAAGAAAGCTGGTAAAGCCAAAGTGTCTGGTTCCCAGGATGGGAGCGAGACAGGTAAACCACTTTCTTTGGACCATTCAGTTAAACAGGACATTAAATCAAAGAAGGATGAACACCTTTCTCCTGTGGTAAAGGTGGATGTCAAAGAAATAGCAACCACGGACAAAAAGCAAAATGCTGACAGCACTTCCTCAGACCTTCCTCAAAAGGTGGCAGATTCAAAAAATAGGCCAGGTCCTTCAGGTGCCACAGGGACAGAGAAACTAGAAGTGACTGTCTCTTCTGGAGAGAGGGACTCTGGGTGTGAGGCCCCAGAGCTTGCCGCAACACCAGAGAGCAAAGCAGGAGCAGCTGCGTTGCAGGTTGCAGTGGAAGCGTTGGTGGAGACTAAAGCTGAAGAGGCTGAGTTGGATGGAGGCAAGAGGAGTGAGCAGAGCTCCCCGAAGTACCCGGGCAGGCTGGACAACAAAGCAGTTGAAGCAGTGGCTGGTGGTTTAAATCTGACAGCTGCCCAAGCAACCACAGTCAGTCCCAAAGATAACACTAAAGGTCGTTCTGAGCCTGCGGAAGAGAGTGCTGCTCACAGCGGGGAAGCTCGCTTGGAGGGTGCCCCGGCGCTGAAGTCTGAAGTAGATAAACCTGAAGATGCAACTAAAGAAAAAGAGGAGGAATGTGAACAAAAAGCTGTGAAGGAGGCAAAGAGAGAGAGAGATAAAGCAGCAGAGCAGATAAAAGGCTACATGAGACCGACAAAGTCGAGAGGGGTGCCAACTCTGCCAGCCAGGTCTGCCGCTCCAGAGCGAGAGAAACAAAGGCAGCTGAAACCCACTGGTATGAGCCGGCAGAGGCAAGAAAAAGGTGTGTGTTTGCGATTTGAGCTAGCAGCAGTAATCCAGACAGCTTGCGTGCAAGACCTTGCTATTTGTCAGTGCGTTGGCATGAATACGTAATCGTTAATCCTATGTGGCACAAGTGAGTGTGGCATGACTGGTTTTTTGGCTGATCTTAAAAGGCTGTTAGTTCTGCTTGCCTGTCTCACGGTGCTAATTCCCAAAGTTTGAAGGATTGACAGCTTGGTCTAAGTTCCAGAACTCTTGATTATTTTTTTTTTGATTCATTCAGAGTTAGTTTTACAGATACAGCGTAGGATATTTCAGTAAACTTGCACTTTCTGGTGTTAAGTTCCATTGGCCTCTTGTCATCCAAGACTGAGAGTGACCTTCATCTGCGGTGCAACCGTGAATCAGCGTGATCACTAAATAGCGCTGTATGCCGCTGGCGGGCAGAGCGGAGTGTTCCTCTGGTGGGAAATGTTCTCGCTTGCTGTCATGTTGCGGGTTTGGTTTTAACCCTACCTCAGGCTAACTGTAACCATCTACTTTTCCTCCTGCAATTGGTTGATGGCTTTATCTTGAGCTACCTTGAACGGCTACATCTATAAAACATACTTCCTTCCAGAACAGTCATCTTTACTAAACCAGAGTTGTAAGAAAACAATAGCGGGACTGATAAAGATTTTAAGACTTTATCTCTTTGTTGAGACTACGGATGGACTGGTAAGTGTTTGGGACTCTTTACCCTGGCTGTTGTCCAGGGAACAAGATCCCTGTACTCAGAGGAAATGAGATGGAATTAATTTCATAGAATTTAAGGCAGTTTGTAGGAATTTTGAAATGGAGAATATAGTATGGATATAGATGAAATAACAAACTATCCTTCTACTTCTCATTCCACACCTTCCTCAGGAGGAATTGGCATCTTCTCTGTGAATTCCGGTCTGCCGAGATGGGCTGGGGAAGTTTATCCCTGCCCTTAGGTGCTCTTGGTTTTTGCCTTGTCATCAGGCATGGAAGTTTGTTCCTGTTCCTATTTCTGTGGAGTTCCTTGCTGCCAGTTTGCATGATGCAGCCACTAACCTAACAAACATAGAGCTCGAGTGCGCCTTAACATGCTGGTCAGGTTTTTGAGAGGTTTTGTAATTTTAATGAGTGTTGCATAACCTGATGTAGTTCTATTTTAGTGAAAGTGGTGTTCTCTGCATGAACTTGTGCCTGCAGAAGTAATGTTCTTTGGTGCATGATGCTACAAAATAAAGGGAAAGCTAAAGGCAGCATCATTTTTTTTAAAAAAAACAAAACAAATTTCTTTAGAGCTGTTCCATTGTCTGCTAGAAGTCTTTATTTTCCTTTTGCTCACTGCTGTATTCAAGGGAGCAGAATTTTAGTAGCAGATCCCCACAGAAATGAAAAGCTCCTCCTGAATGTTTTGCACAGGTAACGGGTGAACGGAGGTGAAGGGTTCCTGGTTCAGAGTAGCACATCAGCGTGTGAGTAACTTCGTACATACTTTGCACCTGTAAATTGGCCTCACCTAAGTTTGCACAGGACTTGAATAATATTCAGTTGCTTTCATCCTTTCAGCACTTCGTAGACTCACAGTTGTTTCTTTTAAGAGAAGCTCTGAATGACTGAACTTGTTTTGGAAATGTTGGTTGACGTGTTCCTACGGCAGCGTAAATCCAAACGCCGTGAGGTGCAGGGCTGCCGCGGAGCACTGGCGGCAGGCCTGGCCGCTGGCATAGCTTCGGGCAGTCTCATGGTGACCGCGCAACATCTGGGCTGAGTGACAAAGCCTGAGCTGCCGTCGGGCTCTTAGCAGTGGAGGAGCAGGGAAGCAGATTGGCTCTGCTGTCCGGATACGTTACCGAGGCTTTCTCTCTCCATCCACTGCCCGACTCATAACGCTGTAGCTGTTCAGTGAGTTGCAAAATGCCAGCAAAAGCCAGACTGAATCCCTAAGCTGGCACAACTGGTGTGGCAGTGCCTAGGGCTGGATCTGAGGATGAAACTCTGAATTCCTGCGTCAGCTGAACACAAAACCAGAAATCAGTGAAGGGAAGGTGTTGAGATTTCAAGACCGTGAACATGAGTGTGCTTGTTTACTGGACAGAGAAGGAGCTAAAGGGATCCAGGAGATCATCGTTATAGCCCAGGTATTCATAGAATGGTTTGGGTTGGAAGGGACCTTTAAAGGTCACCTGGTCCAACAGTTTCAGTTTCCACTAAACTGATGGGGCCGTGGACTTGTAGGTACCTTCTAGGTGCCAGTTCATCCTCCTGTTGAGAGAACAAGTCACCGCTCAAAGGTTTTATATTTTTACCTGTCACCAGAACTTGGCCAACACTTCATATGTATTTGTCAGGCAGGAGTGCCGAGCTCATACGTTGCAACACGTAATATCCATCCACATAAGATATTTTTCTTTGTGGTGGGCAGTCGGTGATCTAGTATCAGAATAGCGCGTGTAGATATTTTGGAGGATCTTCTGCTGAAGTTTAGTAACTGAAATCTCTTAGCCAAGCTCCCGTGCCTCGCACTGTGTGTCTTCTAGAATAACAGGACAGCTTTCCTAAATGCATTAGCTCCTGTACGTACTGCTAAAATGGGTACCAGCTTTGTCATCCAGCTCCCTTGGGAGTCATGGCAACTGTGATGCTGCAGATTTCTCTCACTGATGGAAGTTCGGGTTGTCTTTTATAAACTAGGCCTGCAAACCTTTTTTTTTTTTTTTTTTTTTTTTTGGTCTAATTTTGACTTTGCAGCTTAAAGTTAAGAAATGTTGCACATAGGGCTGTTTATGCAATTTTAATTTAATCCCTTATCCATCTCTTGGATTTATTTCAGCTTTTCATTTTTGTTGTTGCCATTGTAAGAACTGCCCCAGATTCTTCTGGGAAACTATATTCTACCTTTTAATGTCAGGAGGCAGCTGAGATGATAACCAAAACATGTCAGACGTTGTCATCCTTTAAAATGTGATTGAGCCTTTATGCTACTTCTTGCGTGGAATTAAAACTAAAATTGGGAATTACACATAAAAAGCAGGGTCCTAAAATCTGTACTTCCAAGCAGGCTGATGCAGGGCTGAGGATCTGATGTTGAGGAATGGCTAGCGGAGGAAATGACGGAGGGTTTTCATCCATCGGTGCTGAGCCATCCGATTCACATTCACGGCTAGCATCCCTCTTCCCTTTACACCTCAAGCTCTATTTCAGCATTGAGAATTTCAAAGGATTTGTTTCCCCTCCAGTCTGTCCTTAAAGAATAGTCCGTTTCAAAACAAGAAATTATTTTGTTTCGGTGTTTTGGGGTTTGTGCCCTCTGACCTTTTTTGATTTGGTAAGCTGTTGGGGACAGGGCTCTCTTCCTGTGTCTGTTACAGCGATGCTCCAGTGCTTAATGCCGTGGGCTTCAGCGCTGGCAGAGTAAAGAGCTTATTGCATAACCTTGTGGTCTAGACAGTTACGCTTCCAAGTTATTCTCCCCAACATGGGGGGGGGCCGTTGAAGTGGTCATCTGATGCTTAGTTTCCCTCTTTCCTCAAAAGCTTCCGTCGCAATCTGTGTCGCTGCCTTCTGCGGGCTTCCTTCCGGCGGCCGCCCTTTCGGCAAGCTGATGACGAGCTGTCTTTGCCCGTTGGCGCAACTGCCCGCTGTAATACAGTACGTAGCTCTCAATAGGACAGCTCTAAACCCCTTGCGTGTAAATAAGATACATTTAAAAGCAGAAGTGCCATCCCTGCTTAATTACAGTATTTGCTTTTCTTTTACAGCCGCAATGAAGCTCTTTCTCTAAACATTTTCTTTTCCTGAGTGGTTTCCATTATACTGGTGTCATTATGTTAAGTCGGTTTAGCATTTCCACAGGAACCTTTCACTCAGGCAATGTCTGTAATTCTCCTGTGGGACCCCAAACTGTCGCTGGGTTTGTCTAACAGGAGCTGATCAGCTGCACGAATGTGACAGGCCAGTGGACTGCATGGATGTGTAACTAACTGCAGCCATCCTACCTGAAATCATCATCGCAAATGCAGTCGTGGACAAGTACCTCGTAGTAACCGTGGTACTGTAATAATGCTTTTGAGATGCTCAGAACAACATCACATTGCAGCCTGCTCATTAATTAAGACCTGTTATTTGTTCCAGGTAGGTATACGAGAGAAATAAAAACCGAACAGTGGCACCAGCCAGTTCTTACATCAGAACCAGACATATTTATGAAGCAGCAAGAGAACTTCGCTATTACCTGCTTTTTCCCCTAAATTTTTGCACTTGTGTGTTTGTACTGATTCTGCGTTAACAGGAAGTTTTGTTGAGGCATTGGTTCTATCTGTAATGAAAAGGTGAGTTGAGCGTGGAGGATGTTGTAGCTTGCAGAAACCGGGTGTTATATTGAGGCCTGTTTGTCTTCTGTTGGATCGGTGCGTAGCTCTGAATGGGTTCCTTTAAGGGTTCCTCCGAACGGTTGTAGCTGACTGCGTGCGCCCATTTTTTTTTTTTCTAGTTGGTTGTATTCTGTGTGTTATATTGATACTGGCTCTTTCTCTAGCTGGATGGTCTCGTGCAGCAGTTCTCATTTTAAGCTCCCCCCCCCAATCTTTGGCTGGGACTTCCTAAGTTTTGTTTTCTTCCTTTATTTTATATTCCTGCTCATCCTTGACACTCTGATTTTCAAGAAAATCTGGGAATGAAACAAATACACTTCTGTTTGTAAATTCCAACAGATTAAGAATGTTGAACACATTTCCTTAGTGATGTTGTGTAACTTTCAGGTGATACCTGAATTTCAAGCCTCATCTTTCCTTGCAGATGTTGCTGGTTCATTGCTTGTGCATCATTCAGTTGACTTTGCTTTGCCTCTTTTCAGTTTCTACTGTCAAATGCTCCTATCATAACCAAATACTGGGTAGTATTTTGAGTTGGAAACGCTTTTGAGTGCATTTTAATTCTGGTTTTGGCTGATCACTAGGATTTTTAATGTAATCTATTTAATTGTAAAGTAAATGGGATTCGATCTATAAATGTCCTGTCCTATAAAACATGAGAGACTGAGTATCGCACAGCTCCGCACCGTTTAAATGTTAAGCTTTTACTGCAAAGTTATGGTGGCCAGAAAGCTAAATATTCTGGTTCCCCTTTTCATCCTTTAGCCTGGC
>KL262172.1:0-26873 GCA_000699545.1 Podiceps cristatus | reverse complement strand
CAGGTAGCGTCAGGCTTCGTGTGTTCTGCTTGGTTTCCGCACAGTGAGTGTTGCTGAGCAGCACCACACGTGTGTGTATGAACATACAGATGAGCGAGTGTATAAATCGCAGTTTTATGGTCTTGGCTTTTATAGACAGAGCGTATCCTTGATGGTTCTGGTCAGTCCGATCACTGACTGTTATTGGTAATAATGCTTAATTAGCTGGAGATGCTGGCAAGGAGTAGCTCATCATCCTGGAAAGGGATGTTGCCTTAGAAACCAGTGCAAAGGATTGCACAGAAACGATTGTGTTAGATTAAAAAAAAAAAAAAAAAAAAAGCAAAGGCATTAGAAGGGATAAGTAATAGCTTCGGGAGCAAAGCAAAAATAGAAACACTAGTCTGATTCATCTGCTGAGGCTGGAAGCTTGCAGATTGGGTATTAAGTCGTGACGTGTTGATGTAGTGATCTTAGTCTGCTCTGGTTACTGGCAGTCTCTCAGCCTGGGCAGCCGAGTTTTACCTGGTAAAGCCCAGTCAAGCGGATGGAGATTCTTCACGATTTCTTCAGCGCGTGGATTTGTCTTCCCTTGGAAAATGCTCGTGTTCAGAGATACAATATAAGCATCAAAATATATCTCAGCAGTTCAGATAACTGACTACAGACGTGTTTAATGTTGGTACTGAAACATGTGCTGTATGTGCTCAGCTTCCCTGACAGGCTTATTTGTGTCAGCTGTACCTGTAAGAACAGACAGGATTTAATGGTGGTAAGAGGATGTGAACAGGCAAAATATAACCCTCCTCCTCGTGAAATAGGCTGCTCTCTTGCCACTGGAAGGTTGCGAGAAGCTCCAGGCAGTGGACGAATCTCCATAGCCACAAGCTGGACCAAGGTCTGACTTGCAAGAGCTTGTAAGTATTTTACTGCCATTATCTGACGCGTTCTTGAAAAGAAAGATGGTGGAGAGCCAAAAGGATTGTGAAACCCCAAATTTGACACTTGAAGAGTTTCTCAAAGTTGAACTAAGCAGTGGATGGCTTCCTTCCAGGGAGTCTCTTACCTTTTCAACCCAACTCCCCTTTAGCATGGGCCCTTCCTCACTGGTTTTTCAAAATCTATCCAGCTCTTGTTTTCTGAACATCCTCCCACTGTTTCCTGCATATCTTTCATTGACTAGTACTACTTCTCTTATAATTCTTTAGAAAATTTACTCTTTGTCAGAATCTAAAAGGAATAACTGGGACCGAAGCTCTGGTGTCTGGGCTGCTGGTCGTGTGTTGTGAGCTTTGGTAATATCTGGTCTTGCTGAGAGCTTAGCACAACCACTGTGGTGTAACTTCAGAGGCAGGATATGAACAAATCTCAAGGAAAAAAAGGCTTTTGGGAGAAGGTAGAGACTAGGGCACCGGAACTGAGAATGGGTATCTGGAAACAACATGCTGTGGGCAGGATGAGGCTGTTGAAAGGCTCTCAGTGTATGAACTCTGCATTACCTCCATTAGTGTCCTGAGAGATTAAATACGAGATGACTTTAGAGGTTTTTCATAGCTAAGCATTCCCTTGCTTCTGAGTATTACAGGTATTGAACATGGTTCATTTCCTACACGAAAAGAAATTATTAAATAAAGTAGTGGTGGTGGTGGTTGTTACTGGCTCTATATTGACATTGAGTCAGGCTTTTCTTTCCAGTGTTACAAATCTCTGCTGTGATACCGGGCTCTGAAGTACCAGCCCCTAAATCAATATGGGTTTTCTCCTCTATTATAAGTGGTAGCTGTTTGCTTTAAAGAAAAAAAAATCCAATAAAAACCTACCAGATAGTTTTGGGTAGCTTTACAGACTTGCCCTCATTCCTGGTCATCTCTAATGGACTGAGATTTGCTGCAAAAGTCTTGGTTTGGAATTGACTGAGCGACAGAGGAATAAGGGTAATTACAAGGGATTGGATGACTTTGTGGGGAGCAGACTGAATACTTTTAGAGTGAGCCAGTGCTTGCAAACACTAGTCCTACATCAGTTCTGAGGGAGACTGCAAGCCTTGAGCTAAGGTCCCATTTTCCACGAGCAAGACACCTGTGAATGTTTTAAAGTACAGAAAAATTGTTGAGGCCTTTTGAGAAACGAAGCTTGTGGGTGGAACTATTCTGGTTAATTAAAGGGTGTCATGAAAGATTCATATAACTTACAGTTCCTTAGTCATTGTTTTTAAATATAGCAGTGTCTTAAATCCAAAGCTTAAATACAAGTAGATAAATGTGTGGATTGTAGCATTCCTCAGCAGCAGGTTAAATTCAGGGGGCGTAGCGTAGCTTGCAGTCTCTGGGTGTAAAAATACATTTATGCTCAGTTAAACTATAGCAGGGAGTCCTTTTACTGCTTCAGCTATAAGGACAAAATTTTCTCCCGGACTGGAGTATATTGATATCTGTAACGGTCAGTATCTAAAGTATTGTAAACCCGGTTCAAAGAAGAAAATTTGCCTTAGTCAAGGATTAATCTGTACCAGGCACTTCAGGAAAAAAGACAACTCCGTAGTTTGGTGCTAATGCAATAATAGCAACCCAGATACCGGCATCTGAGTTTTCTAAGAGCAACCTCCAGTGCCCTCGGATAGGCTCCCCGTTTAACCAGGGAAACAACATCCAAATCAAAAATCGCAGTTAGGAAAGCCTTGGCAGGGATGCTGGACATAGAGGCATCACAGGACGGCCGAGTAGTGCACTTAATACGTGTTGAGACACAAAATGTGAAATGCTAGGTGTAAATTAAGTGCAGTAGAAAAAATGCAGCTCAAAAATATTGTGAGGTATGTTCACATTTAAAAATCAAGTTTGCAGTATTCAAGACTACAAAACCTCTCCTAAACTGTCCCTTTTCATCCTTTTCATCTTTGTCCGCTTGCTTATATGAGTTGATATGGTTTGTGAATTGTGAAATCCTCATTACAGCAACACTTGTGATCACTGTTGACTCCAAAAGAACATATTAAAATTCACTGAAAACAAAGCCCTTGCGCTGAAAGAGGTCATTCTGTGCTGTAGTGTTTGGGGGGGTTGTGTTTTGTTTTTGTTTAAGGGGGGGGAAAATTGCTGACCTTAGTTCCTAACTATTCTTAAGAGTCATTCATCAGCAGGAATTAATACTTACAAATGCATTGATCAGAATAGGGTTTGACAGGGAAAAAGGAGATGGCAATTTTTCCTGAAATGTGTAACTACCCAAGAAATGCTGCTCACAGAAAGATCATTTCACTGAGATTATTAATGCCCCTGCCCCCAGCATCTAGCCCGAGATGGGTATTTGTTACAGAAGTGTATTCCTCTTGATTTTTACAAAAGGATGAAACCTGGCATTTTCGTTTGAACTAGTGGCTGAATCCAGTAAATGAAGGCGTGCAGCAAGCAGGGGGTGGGGAGGAAGGAGTTTTGTCATGAATGCAGGGGGCATGGTGTGTCGTCACTGGCGCCAGCAGCCTGCGAGCTCGGCTCGCTCAGAGCTGGCGTTACAGCCACGGGAGGAAGCGAAGCGATCGGAGATGTCTCTCTCGAACAAGCAGCCGGCATCGCTCTCCGAATACAGCCAGCTGTGCAAAAGCAAGAACACGGAGAGCTTCTCGGAAACCTTCCACTGCATGGAGTCCCCGAAAGACTTCGGCAAAACTGAATTTGAATGGCAGAGGACTGAGGGGAAGCTTAATGAGATTGGCTTGAATGTAAACTCAGGGGGACCGATTAAAGATGGGCTCGTTAAGAACGCTGGTTTCACGGATGAGGACAAGCTCTGCTTCTTTGAAGGAAAACTAGACAAAGAGCTAAAAATAGCGCAGAAAGACAAAAGAGAAATTGAGGTGCAAGGCAAAAAATACCAGGCAGCTGCAGGTCACCTTGAGAGCTGGTCTTTGATTTCTGAAACGTTTCCTTCTGCAGAAGGGAACTTTGCAAACCCTAAAACTACAGATTTTCACGTGGGACAGGCAGGAGCTGAAAAATCTGGTCCTGGGCTGGGTAAAAATGAAGCCATCACCGATCAGGAGAAAGCAGCCGGTAAGGCTGGAATGGAGACCAAATGCCAGCCAGATCCAAACCTGCCCAATCTGTCTGTGTCAGAGAGCGATCCCAGCAAATACATGAAGGAACAGGAAATCAGTGTCTGGAATCCAAATTTCCACCCTATCCTGCCTAACAATTCGGGGTCTAAAGAAGCAACCGTGAAAAAAGATGGAGCCCCCAGCTATTGTGTAATTGGGGTGGTTAATGACAACTATGTGCAGAGTGGATTTTCTTCTTCCTCAACGGCGTCTAAGCCAGAACCTCCAACTACCACTGTAGAGCTTGCACAAGATGACTCCAAAAGTAGTGACTTTAATGATACCACTGAAATGGAGGAAGAGATGGAAGACAAGCTGAGCAGCGCAGACGACGGCAATTTTCTGAACAGGGCTGCCCACCAAAGGAAGGCGATGAGGCGTGCAATGTCAGAGTGCTCTCACTTGTCGGTGCCCCTAACCCTTAACCTGGCTGATAAGTACCCTGAACCGGTGCTTAGAGAAGACGTCGCTACTGGTCTGCTCTCTCCTAATAGCAGCCTGACCCAGTGCTCGAGCCCCACAGCCAGAAAGCCGGGCGCTCCGATGAAGAGGTCAATGACCGTGTCAGAAGAGCAAACATCTGTCTGCAGCCCGGGTCCGGAGCAGAGCCGTGCGGGGCTGCCCAGCCTGGTGGTGAAGGAGCATCAGTCCCTCCTGGCAGAGGAGCCGGCTGCCAAGAAGAGAGAGGAGTGGAACAGCGGCAGCAACTCGGTCAAGAAAGAGCTGGGCAGCCCGAGCTTGTTTCACAGCAAGCTGGAGCAAATCCCTGAAATCAGCAGCCAGGACAAAGAGAAGGAGGAGGCGGCGGTGAAGAGGGAGAAGAGAAATACCACCGATGGAGCTGCTGGGTTTGATTCTCCGAAAAGCAAATGCACCGAGATGGAATCCAGCAAAACTGTTCTACTGGAAAGAAAAGAAATTGAGGTCAGCGATGTGCAGAGCTCTCCGTCTCCCAAGCAAGGAGATTTACCACGTGATGGTATGTTGCTAATTTTTACCTCCCTGGGGAGCGAGCAGACAGTAGCTAGGAAGCAACTAACTGACTTCAGAGACTGCAGGCAGAGGGTGGGTGGCTCGGTACACCTGAAAAGGCTGGTGCGGGCCAGGTTCCGGTAGTTAGAACAAAGGATGTATTTTTGGATAGATCAAAATGGAGGGGAAATGTAAAAAAAAAAAAAGATATTATAATTGCCTGGCTGTTTCCACAGCTTCTGTTGCAGCACCGGCCATGAGTTGCTCGTTGGGGCCCTAAACCTGACTAATAAATTTTAAAATCTGTAGTGTCCACAGTGGTAATAGGTCTCTCTTCTACCCTCTTGCCACTCCCTCTTGGGAGCATAGGTACGCTTCTGCTTTGCAGGCGGTATTGTTAGCGTGGGGGCATTATCAAAGTGAAAACCTTTCAATCTGTGTTGAAAAGATCTACGGATTGTGCTTTTCCCTTAAGCTTTTGGCGCCTTTTGGTATTTCTCTTTGAGGGGGCCAGCAAGAGTAAATGGGTAGAATGATTTCCCTAGTTAAGCTCTTCCTAACTGTTCTGGTGCTGGAATTCAGAGTGGCATTTCTCCATTACTTTCTATAACCTCTTTCCCAAAACCCCCGGTACTGTGGAGCCTTTCCCATCACTGAGTGTCAATAGCAGCTTGTTTTGTTTTGTAGTGTTTTGTTGTTTTGATAGTGCTGTGATGGATGAGGTCAGTCTTCCCGGATTTAAAATCTGTGAGAAGAGTAGTTAATCTTTGTTCTCCATCCTGGAACAGCATCCGTGTCCCTCTTGCCAGATGCAGCCAGTAATAAATCTGCTTTTTTTCCCCAGATTTTGGGTGTGGGGATGGTCTGTGTGCTTTGTCTGTCACCCGTATTAACGAGAGCTTTGCATGGGAAGAGGGAAGCAAATGTGTCAGGGAATAAAGACAAAAGACTTGCATGAGGATTCTTGCATCCAGTGACTTTTGTAGCCAGCTGGTTTGCTAAACTGTCAGAGGACTAATATAAAACTTGAAATTGTAACAGCCCGGTGTGAGAGGGGAGAGTAAGGTGCAGGTGGGTAGGGGGACGCGCTGTTCAGGTAGAGCTCTGAAACCCTGGATTTGCGTTGAAAAGCTGAGCTCTCCGCAGCGGTGAGCCTGGAAAGGCAATCTGAGTGAGGCGGTGTGCTGTGAGAACTACAGATTAGAGTCGTCTTCCCTGGGTTTGCGGTGTGTTAGTGACACCCAACGGTCAGCCCGTCGGCTCCTGGCTGCCTGTGCCAGGCTCTGGCCATCCGTCCTTCCAGCTCTCAGCGATCGCTTTCAGCAGAATCATGTTCTGTGTCTAACTAGAGTTTTACTTTTCTCTAATAATTTCTCAAAGATGCTTCAGTTTCCAAGACATGTGGTCTGAGATCTGTGGAAAGAGGTTTCGGCAATACGAATCTCCCGGCTCCGCGGGGCAGCATGTCTTGTCCTCTCCCCTTTCCATTCTCAGCGTTACCTTATTCCTTACGGTCTACTTGACCCTCAGACTTTAAACCACTCTGGCAGTTGTGAGATGAAGTAGTGTCAGTTTTGGTGGCAGCGCGTCACGGATTGCAGACATAGGCCCTTCGGAGCCTGAACAGAGATGTCAAGTCTTTTCACGCAGGCAAGAGCCATCAGCTCTCCGGCTGATAGTCGCCGGAGCAGCGCAGCGAGCCCCTGGCCACGGGCCGCAGTCGGAGGGGACGGCTGGAGGTGCGTTCGCTTGGGCGCAAGTAGGATCTGGGCGGCTGGGTGTTTACCTGCTCGGTTTTGTACCTAAACGCGAAAGGGTCATCGGAGTTCTCTGACAACTTAAACATGTCAGAGGTAAAAGTGGTGTTGGCAACAAATGCAAAAATAGAAAAAACATTTAAAAAAAAAGAAAAAGAAAAGAAAAAAATACTGTATTTGTGCACACCTTTCATGTCACAGAATTTCTGGCGTGGTGGGGTTTGCTGACATCTGCTCTGTGGTTGCCGTTTGTTTCCAACGAAACAAAGGAGCAAGGAGGTTCATATTTTGGGCAACCAGGAAACCAGGCTGGCAAATTCTGTCAAGCTGAAGGGGCAACTGTTTCAAAACACAGATATGTGGGATTTTTAAATCGGAAAAACATTTAAAACATAATCTGCAGTGGATTGACATGTTTTCCCCGGAGGGGCTGAGCATCAGTGATGTAAAGGTCACTGAAAGATATGAACACTCAGTCTTCTGGTTGGGTTGCTTTGTGCAGATGGTTGATTTGTATTACCAAGCTTGTTTAAAGCGTCTGGGTTTAAAATTTTGTGCTCTGCAATCTTTATTTTAAAAGCTAGTTTATCATCCCTGTAACCACGGGTCTGAGTGTGAACTGATGCGGTAATAACGGGGTTGGCAGACAGCTCACGGGCTTTCCTGGGCAAGAATATGACCGAGTTGTAACTTCTTTTTTACTCTCATCTGCAAAATTAAGTTAGGTTAGGTTTGTTTTGTTCTGTTGCGTACAATGCAGCGGTAAGAAAGAAACTGTGGATGTATTCTCTCCTGAAGAAAAACATAGCAGTAGATGCAATTAAATGTTTTCTTTGCTTTATGTATGTGCAGTTTAGAAGAAATTTTTGGAATGTAAGAGAAAAGAGACAAACTCCTCCGCTGTTTCTGAAATGCTTTCAAACTTTCTATGATGAGCTCTTGCTTCCTCTCCCCTGGTAATAAGCACAGAGGCGGTTGTAATAAAAATAACTCAACCAAGCAAGCAGTCTTGGCTGTAAGTATGGAACTGATTCTAAATCTGTCCTTTGCGTTTTATTCACGGCTAAATTACCCTTCATATCCTTGTCAGCTTCCCCTGCTTCAGTCCCAGCATTCACCTTTCTTGCAGGTCTTCCTCCAGTCACAAGGCAATGCGTCCAAAATGGCCAACACACCTATTTTATCTGATAGAAATACGGGTTTCCTTCTCCTTGTTAATTCCTCTATTTTCCTGCCTGTCCTATCTGTTCATTCTGAACTTAGCGCTTACATTCAGGGTGACAACTTTTATCACTTACACCTTTTTTCATCCTAAAAACGCTTAAAGGAATTGTTCAACCCGATTCTAATCACGCGAATGGCATCTCTCAGAACTGCTGCCGGAAGCAGACCTCCTTGGTCCTATCCAGCCAGGGTTGTGGGGTTATTTTGTAAACATCTGCTACTCCTGCTGTTTTTTAAGGTGACCTAGAATTGTACACAAAATATTTCTTTTGTGCGGATAGTTGGGTGTTAGTGTGATGGCACACTTAGCTTAATTTCATTCTAAAACTTGTCAGGAAGGCCTGCCCTTTGAAATCTCTCGCGTACCCCTGGCAGGTATTTTAAGCACTGAGATCCTGTCTGCAGATTAGTCCTGATCAGAGCTGAGCTGCAGAACACTTTCGGGTCCCTTATTCCATCAGCAATCACCGCAGAGCCTCACCCAAACAAGCGGTCGCATTGTTTCCTGCACTGAACAATAGGTTTGATTCATGTTCACGTTGTGTAGAAGCTGTTGTGTGATTTATTGCACATACTTAATACGTTACCTCCAATGGTATCGCTTAGATAAGCGATGTCCTTCGCCACGGCTTTCACCTTCTGCCCTTTCGCATTTTCTTTGAATTTCCTCCAATTTGAAATATTTTCTGCTCTGAAATACCAAGATTTCCAGGCTCCGCTGGACCATGCTTGGTTGGGACTGTCGCCACTCTGACACTCGTCAGCTCAGTGTTTGCATCAGGAAAATTGTCTTGGCTTTCTGATTCTTATTTCTTGATAAACCTGTAAGCAAGGGGTGCAATCTAACATAACTTCTGAATCTCCTGCATGGTTTGTTGCAGCAGAACGCTTTGTGGTTTAGATAAATATAGAATCCAAGAGTTCCAACACGACTGAGTTGGGCTGCGATAACCTCTTGCCTCAGGTTTACACAGATTAAAGTTAATTATGGGATTAGGAAATATCAGCCCAGATACCTTGTAATGAACTAATGATGCTTGTTCAAGTAATGTTAGTGGCGTGGATGGTGGCTTGCTAACAAGGCTCCTTGCCAGATGAAATCATGCTTTTAATGAGAAAGAAAAGAAATAAAGGATCGCAGGCTGCGGGAAGGAGGAGAAAATGAAGGCACCGGTGATCAAGAGTGCCTGATGCGGGCTGTGGATAGTTCAGTGCAAATTCTTACTTGGCGTATGCATGTTCAGCCTTAAGTATAAAACCAATGTTGGCATCTCTCGGGGACTGAGTTTAAAATTGTTGCTAGGAGTATTGTAATTGTTACGTAAATCAGGTGGGTTCCCTGTTCTGTAACGCCCACTGGGTTTTTTCAAATAGCAAAAACTACTGGCCGTTCGAGGGAGACTACCGTCAGAACAGGGGTTCGCAGCAGATGCATAAGCCTTCCTCTTCCCCTTGCTCTGGGGAGAGAGGCGAGAAGAGCTGGGAGGTGTTCAGTAGCAGAAGGTGGGTTGGGGGCAGCATGTCCCGTTCTGCATGCTGCTCACCCCGGGAAGGCCTGCTGCAAGCTTGAGGCGTGGCAGGACTTAAAGAATGGGAATTTCTACCGATGGGTCTTCAGGGTATGCTGGGTAGGATAAAAGTGTGGAAAACGTGCTTCAAGGCCAGTGATGTATCAGCTGATACAAGGCTTGGAAAGACCCCTTAGACCGGCGTCTCTGATTTGTTTTGATACCAGATGGAATGCAAGAGTTTGACGTTGGGCTGGTTGGATCGTTGGTAATATCTTACCTGTGTGCTTAAGTGGTCAGAGACAGGATTGTGCTTGTAATTGTTTTGCAGGTATCTTTGGTTTGACTGGGCGCTGTGCTTGCTTCTCTTTGCTTTGTCAGGACTGTGGACAGAAAAGGGGAGCTTTTTGGTGGTTTTATGAATGTGCTTCCACTTTTATCAATGAAAAGGGAAAAGCTAATGATTTTGTTATCCAGCATCAAATTTTTAGCCCAGTATTACATTCAAACAGAGCATGTTGGTTATTCTAGATAGCTGTCTGATTTCAGTTCATGCCATGTCAAGTAAACATGGCAAGCAGTTGAGGTTATTCTAGAACAACAAGATCTGATTTAGGATTTCTCTTCCCGGATAAAAAATAGTCTTAACAAATCAATCTGAGTTTACAAGATGCAGGCAAAGAGGACATCTGGTTTATTCCTCGATTCTTGATATCAAGCAAAAAAGTACACGTTGATTGAGTTGCGTTCAGTGCCAAATAAAATGCTTAGCTATTCTGTATTTAGGTCAAACGGAGACATGTTCTTTAGCCTTTTCTGGAGAGGAGAAAGCAGATACAGGTTGTATTTCTGCTTAAAGTGAGAGTTGTTGTATTTGTAGGTACTTTTGTCTTAAGAGTCTTAAAGGCTTTCATTGATGGTGATTTTTATGATGAAGCAGCAACTTCTGGATGGTGATGGATGAAGAAGAAAGAGCTCGTACCTCTGCAGCGTTTCGGGCAAACGCAGTATTTAACATGGTCTGGGTTTGTTTCTAAGGTTGTTTATGTCTAAGAGGGAGAGTAAAGATGGTCATTGCCTTATTGCTTAATCTATTTCTATTTCTCTTAATGGATTTTCAGTTGATGACTCTAATCCCTATGAGAATTATGGAGCTGTTGCATTGAATGATGTTTTAGTTCAGCTTAGCCTGCTGAATATCCCTTCCTGGGGATGTGGGGGATGAGCGCCTGGCCTTGTTCACAAGCGCGTTCGAATGCAGCTGCAAGTCCCCTTCCATTTTGAAGCACCTCGATCGGTGACTAGGAGCAAGGCTGGTGACGTACAGACCCCGTAAAATGGGAGCTAATAGCTTGCCAAGCACGGTAGGGAGGAGATGAGAGGATTTAAGTGATATAGTCTCAAGTACCTACCGAAATGCTTATTTAACCAGTCCATAAAGGGAGAAAGGAAGACAAGATGTACGATTCTTAAAGATCTTCCAGATGCACGGTATGTAGTTACTGCTGTCTTTTATCCTCGCTTTAGCTTATGCTTACCACAGTGGCAGAAAATTCTCACTTTTGGCCTTTTGAGCTGAGCCTAAGCTATCTTATACCAGGGTCTTTGCCTGCTCCTTTTGACATGGAGAATGAATTTTTGGGAAAGCTTATGCTTGAATAAGTTGCTGCATGATATTTGAGAAATACATGCACATGGGCTTTTTTTCCCCGAGTCCCATGATTTATAAAACACTGCAGCAACATGGTTTAACTTTAAAAAGATACTCGTGGGTATGTTTCTATAAGTACTTTTTCCTAATTTTACTGTTTCAGGGAAGGAAACACGAACAGTAAAGCTTTTCAGATTTAGTGCCTGTTTTTTTCACACACAGTAACAGCTTTCACGAGAGAGATGTTACAGCAAAACTGATGGCAAAGGGATCTGAAAGACTGAAGGTCTGTGTTTGCTCTCCTCTTGGGTTCCAGCTCAGTGTCACCTCACACGAGCTGTAACCCTGATGGTTTTGTTTCTGTACTTGTAGAGGAGGAGCAATAATGCTACTGTTGTACGGATTTTATAGATGTCATAAGGATGCTTTTGTGTGGCTTTCTGTCAGCAAATGGAGTTCCAGGAATTCAGACAGGAAGAGGGAACAAACTAGAAAAAATATATTGATTTATAAATTCATTACGCGCTTGCATTCTGAATACAATGTGTAAATCAGTGTGTTGTCCTCTGCCTCAAAAAGGTGGTAATAGAATTAGAAGCATGATAAATAAAGGCATCATATTAGAGAAGTTCATGTGGTAAATGGCTGAATAAAGTAAGACTCTGTAGCCTGGAAGAGGGCTTGGAGGGAGAGATGGTTATGATTACTGTCTGTAAGTCATGAATGACATGAAAGTTGTGAACAAGGGAAGAGTGTTCAGTTTTTTCCAGTATAAGAATATGGGTCATCAAACAAAAATAGCAGTAGCAGATGAAAGCAGATGATGCTGGGTGACTTGTGTGCAATTTACAGTGAAGCTGTAAAACATCTTGTGCCAGAAATTTGTGAATTGTGATATTTTATTATATTTTTTTTACCACGAGGCTAATCAAATGGAGGAGAAGCCCCAGGATGTGGAATCTCCGTCCTTGGAGATGCTCAGAATATGACTGAAAAAACCTGAGCAATCTGGTATAATTTGGGTGGGGGACTGGGCTAAGTGACCTCCAGACATCCCTTCCAACCTACCTTGTTCTGCTATTTTATGTTAAATGATTACATGGGATAAAAAGCTGTTGGATAAGCGGGTAGTCTAGAGACTGCAGGTCACAGGGAGGTGAGCGAGATATTTTTTGTGGAGGAGAGTGGGGTGGGTTTTTTCTCCTTATGGTTAGGGAGACTATATATAGTTATTCATAATCGGGACTTGGCTTCAAGACACAATTATTTACGTACAGTGTGGGCATCTTCCACTACATAGCTGTACTGCAGAGTCACTTGGGCTGGAATGGAGCTCTGGAGGCCTCTGGTTTAACCTTTGACTCAAAACCATGTGTAAGGAGATCATGTTGCTTCAGGGCCATGCGTGTCCCTTCCAGGTCTGAAGGTCTCCAGGGATGGAGATCTCACAGTCTTTTGGGGCTTCTTCCAGCGTGACCTCCGTCACATTGAAAAAGTTTTTCCTTATATTCGGAAATTACGCTGGCCGTGGCTGTAAGCAGTGTGATCTTCCGGGACCTGCTTTGGCTGATGGGTTGGACTGGCGACCTCTAACGTCCCTTCCAACCATTTGTTGCTCTGTGAGCCAACGTTACTTGACCGCTTTGTTATATCCATGCAGGGAGATTGTTGGATTCTCACAGTAACCCTGTGCAGCAAGTATAATTCCATTTTGAGTAACATCAAGGTTAACGTCCTGAAGCTCTGTCTTTGCTTTCAAAATGTGGGTTTGCAGTCCTTTTTATGTTAGGCTAGAACAGCTCCAAGGAGTGGGGTGCGGTTCATGTCACCCAACCCTTCCTTACCACGTTGCTCTGCTGCTTCATTCAGAAGTGTGAAGGTGAACATCACCTCTGCTCTCCTTTCCCATTGCCCAGCCGTTCTGTTTTCAAAGAGACTCAGCAGCTTCAGCCCCTGCTTGTTGCTGCTTTTGAGGAAGAGCCCCCCCTTAGAACATGCAAAACTCTGTCAAAACACCAAGTTTGGTTTGTCTTGTTCCTTGGTCTTTTTCAAAAGACACCTGTGGTTTTTGGACATCAGAGCTTAAAATCAAGCAAACTTGCCATCATCATTCTTTTAAAAAATTATTACTCATTTGGAGGGAGGTTCTGTGCATCCTTGTGATATGAAGGGGAAAATGCTCCATGTTCTGACCTCCTCCTGATGAGAGAATGTCTCCCTAGAGGAAAGGTAACCAGGGGACAAGCTTTGACATCAGAAACTTGTAGGCTAGTGGACGGCAGTTTTCTGTGGGTGCAGTGGAGTGGGTTGGGTTTGAGTGACTAGTTGTAAGATGTGCTTGAATGCTCGTGGAAAGTTGTTCTCTTGAGCTGTGTTAGTGCTAACTTTAGAGAGAGACTGTTCAAACGGGGAAGTTTTTTTAAAGAAATAATGGACAGCCTATTTAAACATTAATGATGAGCTTGGAAGACAGCTTTGGTCTTTTACACGGTTGATAAGGTAGCTGTTCTACGGTCTGTTCTTTTGGGGGAAAAAAGGGTATTCTTAACACCACTGCATCTTCTACTTTTGTATCACATCGCATTTCTTCTAATGGCAACTCGCGTGCTGCTATTAACCACCAAGAGAGTGGCAGCATGTATAGGAGTAAGAGGTTAAGGATAAAATATGTTAAGGGTCTCCTCAGGCACCAGGGATCTTGTGTAAATAACTTGTTATGAGTGGCTGCTAATACCTCAAAATCAGGATGAATCGCCTCGCAGAGGTCGTGCCTACTCCATGCTGCGTGGACGGCCCCATGTGCTTTATTTGCGTCACAGTATTTAAACTTGGCTGTTGGAGGCAGAACTATAAACTTCCTCATCGGCGTTTTTTTTATGGCTCACTCTGCGTGTATGAGACAAGCATGGAAGTTTTATTTTCCATAATTTTAAGCTCTATGGGAAGAGTGTTGCTCCCTTTTATCACAAGGAGCTGAGGCTTATTTTTGAGTGTCAGTTTTGGCACAGATCATCTCATTTTTACTATTTATTCTGGAAAATCACCAGTGCTTATTTGGTAGGAGTCTTGCTCTCCCTGACTTTGGTTTTATCTGGACACCTTGTCTTGTTTGCTGGGTCCTTCATCCAGCAATGGCAAATATCTGCTTTCTGGTGACAAATTTATTTTTAAAATACGTTTTTTAAGTTGTTGTTGGCTCCAGTGTGCCTTTGCCAAATGTAGTTTCAGTGCTATGCTGAAGGGATGCTTGTACGCAGCTGTCGCTGGGGAGCATGAGGAGATGAGCCACTGGGCTTGGCCAACATGACGAGTCGCCCAAGGCTTCAACCAGCGAGAGGGTTCAAACTATGGGCTGGGGTATTTTTTTTCCAGTGAATTATAGAGTCACTGAACTTGAGCAGATTTTTATATGAGAAGGCACTCGTCCGACAGCAAGGCTGCATCTGCCAGTGTCAAACTCCTCCTGCGGCAGATGAGAGCGAAGCCTTGTCAAGGAAAACATTGCAATTACCTTTGATATGCAGGATAGCTGTCTTTAGCTTTTTTCTCAGAACTGGCCTGTTTTGTCCGAAATCGTCTCGAGGCAGACAGGTACTATAAATATGAAGTAACTGAAGCACAGTGTCCGTGCGAGAAGTGCTGGGCCGCCCCGGGGGTCCCTCCTCCATGCAGCACGTCAGGCTCCAGCCAGCAGAAGGAGGGGTGATCGGGATGCATGTCCGAAGGATGCTTGGCATCGCTGTTAAGGGAGACGTAAGGACCACTTGTTGAGTTTGCTCTTTCACAATTGATGTCTGTAAAAACTCAAACAAAATTCTGGAGTTTGCGGGTTTAGTCGTTACTGTGGAGTCATTTGTTTTCTTTGGTGCGCTTAGATAGGAATAATTTCTTCCAGTGTCTCTCTTAGAAATTGTGAAGCAGTGGTGCCTCACAGTATCGTGAAGTGACACGTACAGAAAAGTTTGATTTCCATCATTAAAAACATACTCAGTGAGCAACGAAGGGTAAGCTGGGGATGAGGATGGATGTACCAGCACGGCGCAGCTTGCCGTTGCAGTGAGTGGCAGCAGGGAGAAAGCTCCTGATCCCAGGGTTATGCCTTTGAGTTTCTCGATGGAAGATGCCAGATTGGAATGTCCTTCCCTCTCTCCTTCAAGCCCCTGCCCCCTTTCCCCCAGGAGTAATTCAGTTCTGTGTGCTGACTCAGCTCAGCCGAATTTTCTCCACCAGCGAATGCCGCGAGGAGCAGGGGCTGCAGCGGCTGAAGGAGGAGCCGGGCTCAGGGCAGAGCAGCAACCCCTGCTAGAGCTCCCGACAAAATGTCTTTGAAATCTTTCAGAGGTTTGTTGCCATGCTTGGGGGAACAAACAAACTGAAGAGGCTCTTAAATAATTCTTGCAGAATAATGAACAAATTTGATTGAGATTTGGCAGCTTTTCCTAATATTCTCTGCGACTAGGAAATCTTCCCAGGCAGTTCTCTGCTCTGTATGGCAGAGGGTGCCCTCATAATTAAACGGTGAATGAAAGCAAAGGGCTGTTAGACAAATTGAGGCAGAACAAAGCCAATCTATCCCCCTGTCATCCCTTGGGATGGTGGACAGGGTTGGGTACCCCACTGTATCAGAGGCTGGGAGGTGGAACCGAGATAATGGTCCTGTGGCCCCTGAAATAGGAAAAGTCCTTACCCAGCTCTGCTGGGCTTATCATTATTGTGGTGGTGGTTATTATTTACAGATGCAGGTTGCTTAACCTGTATGTGTGCTGTCCTGCAGTGTAGCCCCATCAGCCTGGTGATGCTACACTTCTGGTTTACTTATTTTTTTAAAAAAATTCCTATTTATTGTGTAGAACCTTAATTTACGCTGATAATTTTGTGTGTTAAAGTTATTCACTCCAAATTTCTTATATAGTGGCCTGTATTTGAACACAAAATAACATGAAATTCATGATGTTGTTAGTTCAGAAGCATGGAAGCTGCTGGAGTTTAAATCCTGAAACTCTTGAAGTTCAGGTTTTGAGGAGCCGCGCTAGGGTCCCTGAGCAGACGCAGTCGTGTTGCAGTGCAGCCGCTGTGATGCTGTCAGCAAGCGAGAGGTTTAATGTTGCTGCTGAATTAGCTGAAATAATGACAGGCAGTACATGAAAGGGGACTTCAGGGGACGGAAAGTCACCTTGATGTCCGAGATATTTCATAGCGTCACGGAATCCCTTGGTTGGAAAGGAGCTTTAAGATCATCGAGTCCAGCCGTGCCTGACCACTATTAAACCGTGTCCCCGAGCGCCTCGTTTGAGGCTGGTAGGATGCAAAATAAAGCTGTCCCGAGGCGTGGGGTCCCCGGAGCAGAGCGCAGTGAAGGGACAGAAGGTCGTTATTCAGGAACGGGAACTGCCGACAACAATTGCCCTTTCTGGTATTGCTGTAGATAAAATTGGCAAGTTAAATGAGGGAGAATATAGAGTTTTATTGAAATGCAGTGGCGAACACTAGTATAGAGGAGCCAATATAGATTAGCTACAAAAAAAAAAAAAAAATAGGTGAACATGAACGAATCTTAAGAAATTTTGCATTAAAAACAGTGTCCAGCTTGTACATTTTGGTCCTTGTTTTTCTTTGTAAGTCTTTTTGTATGCCTAGGACGTTAAACCCAAACATTTAGTTTGCAAAACGTTTCGTATGACTTGGAAACTGAATGGCTAGGAAGAGGCTAATGCAATGCAAGGGAAAAAGAGCTGCTAAACTTGTCCTGCAGTCAGAAAAATAAATAACAACAACAAAACCACTCTGCTGTTGAGCATTGCCAGGGCAGGCAGAAGGCACCATTTTATTTTGCTTGTTTCGCGTTTGCACCAGAATTGACCTGTCCTTTGAGTCTCTCCCTTTAAGACTGACAGGCAAGAAAATACGCAATATAAATAGTAATTTCCAAAAGACATGGAAAACAACCTTTTTACTGTTGGAGTCGTTACACTATTGTCTGGTGGGCCCTTAGCATGCGCCGCAGCATTACAATCTGTTGCATTGTCATAAAAAGAAACATCCCACACAGATACACTTTATTTTAATCCCTAGATGACAAGGGAAGATGCATAAATTTGTGATGGGTTGTTTGTACCGTATCCTTCATAAAATTCAAATGCCGCAGGAATTGCAGCGGAAGACAGCTCATAGCAGTGTAGTTGTACAGCAATGCCTCTGAGAATTAGTGTTTTAAAAACTATTTATGGGGAAAATTGCCTTTTGCACATTGCATGGTGCAAAGCAGCATGGCAGTTCTGCTGTGGGATTTATAAGATTTAGGGAGAAGACTTGGTGGAGCTGCTGCTAAATTAGTGTTTTCGTACATTGTTTGCTTCGGAGGGCGGGAGTTATCCTTCTGCTGGTGTCTGGACAATGCGTTAGAGACTGATTTTTAAAAGAAGATGAAGTTTGGAGAAGAGCTGGCCCCACTGAGCGTAACGACCTGGGGTGGTGATGACAAAAGTGAACAGTCACAGTGAAAAACTGGCAACCCTTGTAAATGAGTCTCGGCTTTGCGCTGTGAAACACCGCGTAGAGCAGCATGACACGATGTTTTCCACGCTAACACGGCTCGGTATGATCCACGCATGTTAGAACGAGATTTCCGTGTTCCTGTTTTTCTGTGCGACCTTTCCCGTTAGCCATCCGGCTCCCTTCGGCTGCCGGGAATCCTCCCTGCTGCGGAGAGCTGCGACGCGTGGATGTGGGCAGAGGAAAGGTCAAGAAGAAACAGCCGTAGTGGTAGGGATAGCTTGAAAACAGTGCCCTGCTTCAGGAGAAGTCTTGGTGTAAAACCTGGGAGAGGTCAGAACTTCACCATTCACGTTCCAACAATTTATTTAATAACTTGAAAGATGGGAAAGTTTGCTATTTTAATTAAACCAGGGGGTTCCTTCATCAGCTGTCTTTCCTTTCCCACTGGAATAATATGAGAAATTGGATGCTAATGGCGTCTGGATGAACCTGTCCTGTAACAGGGAAAAAATCCTTCTTCCTATAGGTATTCTGGTTTGGGGGAAAATTTTCAGAAATAGCCAACCTGTAACTGTCTTAGTTCTTTCTCCTTCTGTGTTGAATAATAGAAAACAAACAAAAAGGTGTTAGTGTTTTTGTTTTTTTTTTTAAAAAGGCTCAGACTTACAAAGTCTCTCTTCCTTTATTCCTCCCCCCCCCTTCTTCCCAGCAAAACCAGAAGAGAGCAAACCCACTGAAGCTGTGACAGGGAATGATATCACAGCACCTCCCAACAAAGAGCTTCCTCCCAGCCCTGAGAAGAAGACAAAGGTAGGTGTCGTTTCACGGCCAGCGTCTTCGCTTCTGCCGTTTTTCATTTGCCAGCTTTTCTGCTTCTTAAGCTGTGGCAACGCAAGTTCTGTTTTCTGAGCTGCCGTTTGCAAACCGTTGTTCTGAAACAAAGACGCCCAGTTATGAAGTTGCAAACAACTCAGCAGATGCCACTGAGAGTGGATTTAATAAAGGTGTGGTAAACTTTATTTAAATTCATCCCCTCGTTGGGGTAATCACGTATGGTAACACTTCTGCTACACCGATACTCTCCTAGTTGTTTACAACACATTTATTTGCTTTACAACTAGCATTCAGAGATCTTGCTCCGGATCCGATTCTCTCTTGTTGTAGGGCGGTTTACGAAGCACGACAGAGACCGGCTTTCAGGGGTTTGCAGCGTTTGGCACAACCCCACCCCCGATTCTCAGAGCAGCGGTAGGGCAGGGGCCCTTGGGCCCCTGGAGGGCAGCGGCCGTGTGACCGCTAGACTTGATCAGATGAGGATCGAGGGCTTGCGGTCCCTTGGGTGCGTGGAATCGGAAAGCTGTGTCCGGCATATTGCACGTAGGACTAGATGCCAGGAACACCCAATCACTAATCCCAGCTTTACCAGCGATTCTTTCTGTTGCTTTAGATGTCGCTGGAAGAAATGCTGTTCGCTTTGAATGGAATGGCAGAGCTGGGCTCCAAAGGCAGCCCTCTTCTGTGCTTCATTCTGACATTTTGTTAAGCTCAGAAAACAGAAAGCTTTGTTTCTTTGTTTGTTTCATTTAAAATGTCACTTTTATGTTCTTGCAGCTCAATGTTTTGGTTTACAATGCGCTATTTTTTTGTTGTATTTTTTTTTGGTTTTGTACTGGATTTTGCTTTTTGAAAAAACATAAAGCCTGCCGCATCCACATCATCTACAAAGCCTGCAGCAACGAAAGCCAGGCCCCTGTCCGCTACCAGCCCCAAGCGGCCAGCCTCTGCCACGTCTGGCCCAAACAAAAAACCCACGAGCCCTACTGCAGGTCCTACTTCAGCCACTACTACTAAACGCCCAGCCACCAGTACTACACGTCCCTCCACCTTAATTCCAAAAGAGACTAAACCAAAGGTAAGAAACAATTTGCTTTCGTGTGGGAGCTCCGAGAGCTTAACGTACATGTTAACTTGCCAGCTGTCGTACCCAAGAGTCAAAACATCATTCTAGTGCTAATCATGGGAGGATAAGATCAGGAATGTGATTCACTGTGTTATGAGAGCTGCACGGTTATTAGTATGGGCTTCCACTAACCCACTTGCGGCATCACATTCCAAGCATTTAATTGTGTCATCGCAGAGGAGAAGATTAAACTTGACTGTATTACTATGATTTTCCTACTGAACTGTCATGAAGTACACAAAATAATTCTTTGTTTCTTTCTGTTACTAACAGAGGGGTGTTTTTTAAATATAAATACACTGCAATCATAGGATAACTCTTAAATCCAGGTGCACGGGAAGACTGAATGGAGAGCTTCTATATTATATGGAGAGGGAAAAAATCAGTTTGAACACTTCAGTATTTCCCGCCGATTGTGTCTTTACGATGTCTGGCCATTACAAAAACTGTAGAAGGATAACTGATAATACACTCAGGTGCTTAGGAGATATTGGAGATTTTGTAATTTGCCAATAAGGGAAGATTTGTGGACAGCTCTTAGTGTAGCATCTTAAGGCTGAGGTAGGGTATTCCCACGTGTGGTGTTCAGAATGGGAAATGTCCCTTGAATTTTCTCATATTACATAGTAGAATTCATATTTAAAAGAAAATGTTAAAATCTATTTCAGAAGCTTTCCATTGATGTTTAATTGCTAACGTTCCTACTACATCCTTAAGCTTAAATAACTGCATTTGAGTGTCTTTTCAAGCTAACTAAATAAAAATAACAAAGAGTATGAAAGCAGAGGCGTAAATATTTACTTTTCCTGTGAACCAGTGTCTTCAGTTTTAAGTTTTTGCATGATTCTGAATCCCTTTTTGATGAAATCCAAATCTCATCTCATTTGTTTCCACACATTAACTCAGTATTTTAATACTGAAGAGATCAGTCAGTTTACAAACAAGTGACTTAGTGGGGACAGACATGAAATAGTTTTCCAAGTGAGGAATGAACCGTGGACACCTAATTCTTATGTCCACAGTGTTTTAATAAACGTCACCTTAGCTTAGGAAGCATTTCCGCTCAAGAAGGAAAGAAATCTCTCCCAGAAGTATTGCTAGCGGATCGATGTTTTCCATTTTGTTCAGAAATTAAAACCTTGTTCACATCTGTAAATGGCCTCCAGAGGTTAATGCTGAAACAGATCTGGATGAATTCTAAGATTCAGCAGGGTCTGTGTTCTGTGTCCTGCACTGAACACAGTCTGTCGCTTCTGCATGCCTTAATTATATTTTTAATCTTCTGCATTATAATGTTTCAGCGGTGCCTAGCTTATGTGTTTAAGAATTTAAACAATTTCAGTTTATTTCAGGCTTTTTGTTGGCAAACACTTTGAAGAGACTGTCAGTGAAATGCTGTCTTTAATGCAGCCTTTTCGTTTTCAGGTTGCAGATGCGAAGACCACAGACAAGCGAACCTCACTTTCAAAGCCTCCATCATCCACTCCTAAAACTACTGTCAGGAGCACCCCTGCTACTCCTAGGACGACGGCGGCGGCGCCGGTCACTGCAGCTGCGGCTGCGAAAAGTACCGCTACTTCTCCGCCGAAGAGGCCAACATGTAAGTATTCTTTTGTCTTTCTTTGGGAGGTCTCTCTTTCTAACCAGCTGCAAGTTTCTGTTTGAGTAGCAGCCTTGGTTCATGTCCGTCTCACGTATTCCAGTACACTGGCTGTCGTTTCGTGTCTTTGGGTCATCCCATGGCCCCATCGGTTTGTTAAAATTAGTCTCCTGGTAAACAAGCTTGTGATCTTTGGGTTCAAAAGAAGAAAGAAACCCCAAACCTTGAAATGTAACCATTTATGAGAAGCCGCAGTTGCTGTTAACTGGTACTTCTGAGAGGTGTGAACTGGCCTGCCTGGCAGTCAGGAGTTGCCGTGAAGCTTAGCGATAGCTGAAATACCAACGCTTTTAATACAAGACAAGATCCTCTGCCAAGGCACAGAGACTGTAGGTCACCCTTTTTTCTCTCCAGGGCTTCCTCTTCTAAAACCAAATCTGAATGACCTTCAAGGCCAACTTGGATCAGCACTGTGTGATTCAGGGTTAATACAATTATTGAAGATGCTTGACTTAAGAAAAAGGATGCTATTACCTCCGTATTTGGACATAGTAACAATTAGAATAAACACTAAAACTAACGTAAAACTTGGGAAAAGCAAATCTCCAGAAGAGGACTTCAAGCACTGAAATTAGTGCATCTGAAAAACAAAAAAGGTTGAAAAGAAGTGGAGGCTTTTTATTAGTGCGGGAAGAATTTGGAGCTGAAATCAAATCAGCTTCATCAGAAAACTGCATCCCCCTCCTACTGTTGCCAAAGAGGGAACTTCCCGACTTTAACACAGTTAGCATGAAACATGAGCAGCATATTAGCATCTTAAAAGCGCTGCGTTCAGTCCTCTTCATGGAGCTCAAGAGATTTAATGTCAGATAAAAACACCGCTAAATGTTCTCAAGTCTTTTCAAATGAATAGACCTCACTGGCAAAATTTGCCAATAAACATGGAAAACTAATAATACGCATTGGTTGCTTTGTTCTATGAGTCCCAAAGCACGAATTTATAACCTGTGTTTCCCCAAAAAATAGTAGTGTTTTAACTATGTTGAAATGTATTAGGCTAGATGTACTCTCCGTACTTTATGCTATAGGGGAAAATATAATTAACCCTGTGTAGAGGAAGCGTTGCGCTTTCCAACAGCCATGTATCTTAACGGAACCCATGGATGTCCTTGTAAAATTCATTTTGTGAGGTCTTTTATGCAAACTGTAGCCCGGAACGCTTAATATGTTTTAATGAGTTCAGTTAATTTTTCCTTCCAAAATTGAGACACAAAGAAAGAAGTGTTTTCTCATGACATTTGAAAAGAGATGGAGTCAACGATGCAGAGATGCAGGAAGGTTGTTCCAAGTGGCAAGATGTAGAGAGGAAGAGGCTTCTGCAGCCGCGAGGGTGGTGGGACATTGCCAAAGTACAGTGAGAACTGGGTGGGCGAGGGAGAGATGAGGTCAGCTGGAGAAACTCCATCAGGAGTTAGAGCTGCTTTGTCTGGATCTGGAAACGCAGGGAGGAGATACGAATGGTAAAAGCGAGTCCTGGTCTGGAAGAGGCGAAAGCAAAGGTGTGACAGAGGATGAGCAGTGTTGTGGGGCCTGAAGGGGAATCGCAACGAGCCAAACGCTTAACGATTCCGGTCAGGCAGAGCCCGTGCGACTTCCCTAGGTGTAGGCACTGGAGACCTGCGTCCCCTCTGGTCACAACTTAGTTTCTCATTACCTACATTGAGACAGATGATTCTCCAGCTAAAGGGGCTATTTCAGAAGGATGTACGCTTTTGCTTTTCCAGTGTCAAAAGACAGAGACTCCCTTCCTCGTGGTTTGCTCAAGTGTTCAGTCATTGTTGCTGTTTAAAAATGTGTGTATAGTAGCTTATTTTGCAATTACATGGTTTTGCTTTTTCAGGTGTTTAATGTCAGTCACTTTCTCTACTGAAAAGGAGAGCCATGGGCTATGTGGTGCTTGATTTTTATTTTCAATTCGTTGCTTTTTAGTTTCCCCCCCTTGCTGTGAAAAATACTTTTATGTTTGTACAAGACCACCTCTCCGTTTTTCAGATCAGAAAAAGATCGAAGTCTCTGACTGTCATTACAGACCGGTTCCCCAGCAGCTTTATCATTCTCCAGGTTTTCAATGTCACATCGTAATAACATAGACCAAACCTGCCTCCCCACTGACAAGAGCAGAAATAACATCTCTTTATTTATTAAAGTAATATATTGGTCCTCCTGCCTTTATGCAAAACTCAGTCTGTTCTGTCCCTACAGTTTTCCCGATTAAAATTGGGGTCTCAAGGAATGAGATTAGGTTGGGTTGACAGGATGTTTTCTTGAAGTGTTTAGTATTAATTATATATGTGTCCTTTAGGCCTTATTAAATTATCCAAATACGTTTCATCTCATTAGCTAGTATCTTAGCCGGGGTGTTTAATTGAATGCTTTCAGCAAAGTCGGGATGGAATGATCCAGACGAACTTGGCCTATAGTTACCTGCCTCTTTTGCTTGCTCTTTTCTATATTGGCATTCCATAAAATACCCTGCCAGCTACTTGAGTTTGTCTAAAAATCTAAGACTGTTAATGGAAATTAAATATCACATGATGAGGGTTTTCATAATTTCTAACTTAAATTTTTTCCCATTTGGTGTTTGTTTTTAATGTTGCCTTCCTTTGGCTATTGAAATGAATCAGACTTTAGCTGAACTTGTTCATCACTGATAGTGAGAAAGCTACAATTTCAGTATCAAAGAGCTCCTTAAAATAGGGTTCTGCTTACATTTTTCAGTCCATGGTTTTTGCCTTGATGATTTTTGTGTATGATTTTCTTCTGCTTTGAGAAATATAGATGTGTTCCTGGTTTAGACTGTCCTCTGTCTATGTGGAATGTAATCAGGTCATGATCATTGGTGTTTGCCCAAAGGCGTAGTTCAGTTTAGTAATTGATTTTTGGTTTTATACAATTATAATAGGGACCAAAATATGTGCAATAACTTCTGTGCAAGAAAATTGGCATGGGTTAGAACTGGTCTAGCAGCGATACCAAGGTTATAGATGGACAAATACGGTTTTGCTTTTGCTATTTAGTATGAAAGGAGCTTGCGGCTTTTTTTTTTTTTTTAAGAAATTAAATTGGGGCAGGATTAAAATAATCTTAGTGAGTGCTGTCAGATTCAGAAGGTCATTTTAAGAGAACACCAAACACAAACTACACCCCGGGTGTTGCATTATTGAGGGATGACCCTTTTGATGAATTGATCCTTTTGCTGGAGAACATCAGTATTTTTTCCTGTTGTAATGAGGAGGACCTCAGCCAGGTGGTCAGGTGGAGCAGTTAATTCTCAAGACGCTTCATTTCAAGCAGCTTGTTAGAAATGAGGACTGTGGGTAAAGAGGACCGTCGGTGTTTGGGGAGCTGTGGGAAGCCCCTGACCTCCAGGAGAAGCTGTGCAGGGGCTCCAGACTTCTCATCTGTGCGAACCGGCTTCCGCTCTCTGAAATACTGATCAGTGTGTTTTGTATCGGGCAGCTATCAAGACCGATGCAAAGCCTGCAGATGCGAAGAAGACCTCTGCAAAGTCACCATCAGGTAACTTTGTTCAGTTTCCACCTACATCAAATCCTCCTTGCTCAGGGCTGTGTTTATTAAGCAGACCACTGTACGTCTTTAGGACTCTGAGGACGTTTTTGTAAATGGCATCTGACCCATCTTTTTCCCCCCTTCCCCTCAATTATTGCTGTGATAATTGTAGCAGACTTGAGCCGCCCTAAGAGTGCTACTGGAAATGCAGTGAAAAGTAGCGCTACCACTCCTTCTACCACCGCCTCCAGCGCGCCTACTTTACCTGGAGTAGCTACCAGTCGTCCCAAAACCAAGCCTGCTGCAACCAAACCCACCACGACCTCAACTGCAACAGCAGATGCTAAAAAAACAACTACTAAGGCTCCGACTAAACCCAGCACTGTTTCCAAGCCACCTCGCCCAACCAGCAGCGTTTCTGCTCCAGATCTGAAAAATGTACGTTCCAAAATCGGATCAACGGATAATATTAAACATCAACCTGGCGGAGGAAAGGTAAGTTTCTTCAAACTTGATAACAATATGCACTTTGGAACAGTGGCTCTTAAGCATTAAGGGTGCTCTTTGCTAATTTTGGTGGCTGTAACCTCACTGCTCTTCTCATTTATGCTCTGCAGAGCTCCTTTTCGGGTTTTTGGTTTAAGCACAAGGCATTAACAAGGCAGTGAACGTAGCGTACAGAAGGAATCCGCCTTAAGAGCCTTCATGGTGTTTACTGGCATATGTACAGGAATTCAGAACTGTGGTTCCGTGTTTCTGTCGTATGTCCTGACATAGAAACTAGTTGGTATTGAGAGCTCAAAACCTCTGTGTTCCAAAACTTTGCCTTTGAATAGAGGAATTGTCTGCGGAATGGTACAGAAAGTGGAATAAAGCACTACGATGCAGGAAATCTGGATTCAGGAGCAGGTTCCACAGCACCTTTCCCAGGTCTAGGAACAGGGACTGTTCAACTTGTCAGGCCTAAAGCTGAGATTAAATGAGTCTGCTTACGCTGCTCTTCGGTTAACCTCTGGTGGCCACGCGAAGAGAGAGGGCAGTGTGGAATGAGCTGTAGGGGAAAGTGTGTATGTAGATACGTCTTGGGGCTCTCAGTCAGTAATGGGCTTAAATCACGCTGTCGCTGTGGATATCTGCCCTGTAAATAAGAAAGGTTTAGGGATATACCCTCTTCTGAGGGTTTAAATAACTTCGTGGATGTGCATAACCATAAAACCTTTATTGGATATTGTATAGCAGAGACACCCATTTGCCTGACCAGACGTGTTAGCAGCTTGCCTGTAGTCAGCGGGCCTTAGTTCCACAAACTGGAACAAATTTGCCCACTTATCTGTGCTGCAGATCTGCAGTAATGAGTAACTCGGCATATAACTTTAATCTGATGCCAAGAGAGCACATTTCGTGCTGGGAGCCTCCATCTCCTCTTGGGCACGTTAAAGTCAAGGGCATTCTTGGGCTGTGGTGGTGTAGGTGACAGCATCGATACAGCATGGATTTATTCTTCGGAGCTAAGAGTATCTTAGTTGTACAGCATCAGAGTATGGTCCTCCAAGCTCAGAGGTCTAGAGGACAGAAACTTCCACTCCCCAAAGCAGAGTTTCTGGAAATGACAAACCCAAGTCTGCTGAAAAACTGAAGCAGGCAGGAGGGTGGTGACCCTTTCGTATACTGTATATTGTTGCTTGAAACCAAACAGAAGTTCAGAAAGCTGCCTGCCATCTGGTCAGAAAGAACACGCAAGATTGTGCTGTTATTTTAAACTGTGCTGGGGTTCTGCAGATTGCAGAGCTTTTTAGTTTACAGGGTTATTGTGTTGGTTTAAGGGAATGTATTTCTCCATTTAATTGTACTGCCCTTTATTTTCTAGATATTTTCATAGAAGTGTTAAATCCTAACAATTGTACTTTTGAAGAAAATTGTCCTTTTCATAATTTTATTTGTGCTGGGATGTTTTTGGAGTATGAGAATGACTTAGGAGTGCTGGGGTTTTTTTGTTTACTGTTCTGTTGCTGGGAGGTTAGTGAAATGTAGGATTTGTGCTGACACCCTCCCCGCCCGCGCCCC